>MU380557.1:0-22145 GCA_022495085.1 Xylaria sp. FL1042
TGTTAATAGCTATAAAATTGGTAAAGTTATTAAAGTTTTAATATATAGATTTTATATAAGAATTTAAGGTGGTCCACTTAAGTGGGTGGTCCACTTATGTAAAAAATGCGTTATTTAAAAAATAATTAATTTTTTATAAATAATAAAATATAAAAAATTATTACTTAAAAAACCTTAGGCTTAATATTTTGTTTAAAAAAATAGCAAAAAAAAAAACGCTTATTAAAATAAAATAAAAGTTTAAAAAAAATATAAAAAAGCATGCGTAGTAATTAAAAACTATTTTAATTTTAATATTTATATATTAATTACGTTAACTTTAAACATTTTATTTAATATTATTACGCTTTTTTAAGCTATAATAATTATTTATAAACTTAAAAATAATATTACTTTTTAATTTTTAATTTAATAATAAAATAATATTATTTTAAATGCTTGCGAAAATAATATAATAAAACTAGCTTTAAAACTACGCATTATTTAAAACAAGCTAATAAAACTTTATTATTTTTATTTAATATTTAAACTAATATTTATTAATAAGTTTTTTATTTTTTTTAGCTTTATATTTAATGTTTTTTTTATTACTTTTTATTAATATTATAATCTTGTTTTTAATTAAAATTAAAATAAAATTATTATAAAAAAATAATAACTTTTAATAACGTAGTTATAATAGCTTAATATAAGCAGCAAAGTTAAAAGCTTAAAAAAACTAATATTAACTTATTAGCTACTTTTAAAACTAAGTGCTTTTATTATAAAAAAAACTATTTTTTTTAAAGTGTTTTAAAAAAAAATTTTATTTAACACTTAAATAAAAATATTATAATAAAAAAAAAAAAAAAAACTAAATAATAATAATAATAATAAAAAAAGCATAAAATATTACTGCTTTAAACTTTTTATTAATAATAATAAAACATTTTATTAATATTTTTAAATTTTAGTTTTATTAATATTAGTTTAATAGCTAGCGCTACGCTTAATATTATTTTTAAACTAAGTTATTTTTTAAATATATTTAAAAAAAAACGTTAAAGCTTTTTAACTTTTAATAAAAAAAAACAAGTTAACTTTTAAGCCTAGCTTTTTTAATACCTTTTAATATATTTTTAAAAAATTTTAAATAATAAACTTTTTATTTAAATATAGCTTTATTAACTTTAATAACTTATTAAATAAAAAGTTAATAAATTAATTAAAGTAAATTTATATTATAAACTTAAAAATAAGCTAGTATTTTTTTATAATTAAAAAAGCTTTTTTAATATAAAAAAATAAATAATTATTTATTTATTTTTATAATTAATAAATAAAAAAAACATATAATGTATTTTTTATATAAGTAAACCACTTATTTAAGTGGACCACTTTAAAAACTTATATAAAATTAATATTATTATATATTAAGCTATTATTAAAGGCAAGGCTTTATTTAAAAAGCTAGATTTATATTAAAATCTAAGTGTAAAAAAAAAAAAAACTATTATAACAGCTATTTTAGCGCAAAAAGGTCTTTTAAATAGTGTAGTAGGCCTGCGTTATAAGTCTTGCCAAGTGCTTGCCACCTGGTGTGGTTTATTAACACCACTTTATTATAACTCTTATAGCCGCGTGGCCTTAATATAATTATAATATAATTACGGCTATATAGCGGAGCTAGCTACTAGCTATTATATTATAACTATTTTTTTTTTAAAAAAAAAAAATTTTATTTTTATAATAAAATTTAAACTATTTACTTTTTAAGCAAAAAAAAATACTTTTAAATATTTATTTATATACTTTAATTAAAGCTTTTATTTTATTATATTATATTATAAGTTTTTTTATAAATTATTAAAGCTTTTTTTTTATATAATAGTTTATTTTTTTAGCTAAGCTTTATATTTTTTTTTATTTTATATTTTTTTATTATATAATTTTTATTTTTTTTGCCGCAGCTTTATTATTATTAAAATAAAAATCTTTAAATTTTTTTTTTATTGCTTTTAGCTATAATTTTAACTATATAAAAAAGCTAAGCGCTTTAAAACTAGCATTATAAAACTTTTAAAGTATTTATATGCTATTTTTAAAGTTTTTTATAAAATATTATTTATTATTAATATTTTAACTTTTTTATTATATTTAATATTATAGCTTTTTATTATAAGTTTATAATATTAAAATTTTTTTTATGCTAAACTTTTTTTTTTTTTTTAGTTTTATTATTTTATTTGCAAAATTTTTTATTTTTTAACTAAGCAAAAAATTATTTAAATATTTTTTTAACCGGTTAATATAATATTAATTAATATTTTTTTATAATAGCAGCGTATTTAATATATATATATATATTTTTTTTTTTGCTAATATTTTAAACTTTTATTGCGTTATTAAATAATTTAACTTATTAAATAAATAATTAATTTATTATAATTATTATTTTTTTAATATAAATATTTAATTATTTATATTAAAATTAAGTTTATATTATATTTTATTAGCTTAATAAACTATTTAGTTTTAAATATTAACTAAATATAATTTAATAATATTTATAAACTATATTATTTTTTATATTTTATTTTATATTTTTTTTAAAGCCTTTTTTTTAATTAAAAAGTTTTATAGTTTTGCTTTAATAGTTTTATTTTTTTAATTAAAATAAAAAAGCATTAAAAACTTTATTTTTATTTTATAAAATAATAATTTAATAAATTTATAAAATAAAATAGCTTGCGTATAATTTATAATAAAAATTACTTTAAACTAGTTATTTTAATAATAGTTTATATATAGTTTAAAATATTAATTTAAATATTTATTTATAATTTTAACTTGTTTTATTATTTTATAATAATTTATAAAAACTAAAATATATTTAATTTTTATTAATTTATATAGCTTATTTATAAAAGCAAAAATAAATTAAAGTTTATAGTTTAATATTATAGTTATAAGCATGCTAAAAACTTTAAATAACTTTTTATAATATATTTACGCAGCGTTTTTAAAAATAATATTAATAATATAAAATATAGTTTATATTTTTTTATTAAAGTAGTTTATTATTATTAATATATTATTATATTTATATTTATTTTTAAATATTTATTTAAAGTTTATTATAATATAACGCTATATATAATTAAATATTAAAAAAAAGCATAATTTTTTTAATATTTTATTTTTTAATATTTTAGCTAGCTAATATTTTAAATAATTAACTATATAAATATTATAATTTATTATTATTTTAAGCTATTAATATTTTTATATAAATAAGCGCTTTATTTTATTTTTTTTAAAATATATAATAATTATTTTTATATAAACTTTTTTAATAAAGCTAATATATAATTAAAAAAAGTTAAAAACTATTAGTTTTTTTTTATATATAATAAAACTATTTTATAAAGTTTATAAATTATTTTATATTTTTTTTTAAGTTTTTTAATAATATATTTTTATGCTTAAATTAATATAGTTTTTTAAAAATATATAATTAATTATTTAAAGCTTTTTAAATATTTATAAATTAAGTTATAAAATTACTTTTAATAAAATAATAACTTTTTTATATTATATAATATTATAGCTAGATTTAAATAATATTATATATTTATATTATTATTTTTTTTTTGCTAAGTTTATAAATTTTTTTACTTTTAAAAAAAAAAATTAGCTATTATATTTTTTTTTTAAGCAAAAAATAATTATAAAATTATATTTAAAAAATAATATAGCTTAGCTAGCTTATTATAAGTTTAATTATTATTTTTTATTAAAATATTTTAATATTTAATAATTAATTATTATTAAAAACAAGTTTTTTTTTTTTAATAAGTTTAGCGCGCTATTTTTTAAAAGCTAAAATTATTACTAATATTTTTTTATTATATATATTATAATTAAGCTTAACGTTTTATATAGTTTTAAAATAAAATATTATTAAATATTATTTATTATTATATTTTTATAAAAATATTTTAATAAATATATTATTAAAAGCGTTAGTTTTTATTTTTATAAAAAAAATATAATTAAAATATTTTAATAATAAAGCTATAATAAATATTTTTTTAAATATTAAAAAGCTTTTTTATATTTATTAATTTATTTAAATAAGCTGTTTTTTTTAATTAGTTTTATTAATAATATAATAATATAATTATATTTATTTATTAATTTTTAATAAAAATTATAAAATCTTAAAAAAAATTATATTTTTTTTATTATAATAAAAATTTTTTAATAATATATAATATTAACTTTATTAAAGTTAACTTATATATTTTTTATATTTATAATATATTTTAAAAATTTAATTTTAATAATATAAAATTTTAATTTTTTAAAGTTTACTTATAAATTAGCGCTTTTTAGTTTTTTTAAAACTTTTTAAATATATATTTAATATTTTTTTTAAATTATTAAAATAAATAAAAATATTATTTATATAAGCGCTATAAAAATTATTTAAATAATTAAAAAAAATATTATTAATATATTTTTAAAAAATTAATAGCTTATTAATTAATTTAAATAAAAATATATAATAATAATATATTTTATAATAAATATAAAATATAATTAAATCTTTTTAATTAAATTTAATTTTAATATAATAAAAAGCTTAGTAAATATTAATTTTAATAAAAACTTTAGCTTTAAAAATATATAATAATATTTTTTTAATAAATAATAAAAAATATTTATTTTTTTTTAAAATTTTATTTAGCTTATAATAGTTTACGTAAAAATAAAAGCTATTATTAAGCTTTTAAATAAATAAAATAAAAAAAGTAAAAAATACGCTATTTAATTTAATAAAACCTTTATATAAATTTTTTATAAAATATTTTTTAATAGTTTTTAATTTATTTAATAATATTTTATATAAAAAGCTATAGCTTAAATTTTTTATAAATCTTTTATTATAAACTTAATTTTATAATTTATTTAAAGTTTATTAAATAATAAAATATTAAAATTTATTTTATTAAAAATATATAATAAATTATAATATTTTAAAAATATAAGTTTTAAAATATTTTATTTAAATTTTTTATTTTTTTTATCGAAAAAATTTTTTTTTTAATATTATTTAATTAGCTTGTTTAATTAATAAATATTTATTATTTTAATAATATTATAAAATTTATTATATTATATTGTTTTTTAAAAAGCTATAATATTAATTTAAGCTATTTTAATATTTAACTATTGTTTATATTATTTTATGCTATTATATTAAAGTTTATAAAGCTTTAATATATTAATTTATTATTAAATTAATATATTTTTTCATTTTTTTAAAATCTTTTGCTTTTTTTTTAAACTTTTATTGCTTTTTTATAATAAGTTTTAATAATATTTTTAAAGTATTATTTAAAGTATGCTTTATTTTAATTATTTTATTTACTACTAGGTTATTTTTTTTAAAAATGCTTATTTAAAAAAATAGTTTTTAATAGTTTTTTATTATAGCTTTTTATTATTTTTTTTATAAGCTATTTTATTTTTTAAAGCTTTATTTTTTTTTATTATATTTAGCTAATATATAAAATAATATAACTAAATATTTATTTTATTTATTAATAAATCTTGTTTATTATTTTTAATAAATAAATTAAATAAAAATAATAGTTTATTACGTTAATAGTTAAATAAAATATTATATTTTATAAACTATAACTTTTTTAAAATAATATTATATTATATATTTAAAATAAATATAAGCATTTTATAAAATATGCGCTTTTTAATTTTAATATTAAATAAAAAGCAAATATTAATTTATTAATTTTTTTTATTATTTAACCTAATAATAAAAATTAAAAAATATACTATAGTTTTAAGTTTAAAATATTTTTTTATTTTTATAGCAAACTATATATTTATTATAATATATAATTTAGCTTTTATATTTTTAAAACAATTAAAAATTATTAATAATAGTTTATTATAGCTTATAATATAAATATATATTAAAAGTTTAATTTTAAAATATTTATTTAATATATATTTATTTTATTTTTAAAACATTTTTTTTAAAAAAAAGATTAATTTATTTATGGTTATTTTTTTAGCGTTTATTACTTAAGCTTTTATTTTTTTGCGCGTAATAAGTCCTGCTTAGTAAATTTAATAAAAATAGCGCTAATATAAGCTTTATAATTAATAGCTTAAGCGTTTTTTAAAAAATAATCTTTAAATATATAACCTAGTTAATAATAATTAAAATATTTGCTTTTAATAATAAGCTAATATATTTTATTAAATATTAGTTAAGCTAGTTTATATTATAATATAATTATAAAAATTTATAAGCATACGCTATTATAATTTTTATTATTATTTTTATTATTATTTTTAATATTAAATATATATCGTTTATTTTTATAAATAGCGTTGCGCTTTTAGTTGCTAATATAAAATTAATATATTATTTGCGTATAATATTTTATATACGCGTTAAAGTTTATATTATTTTTAATATATTTAAATATAATCGCATTAATTAGCTAAATAAAAAAAATAGTTTTTAAACTTTTTTTTTTATTTACTTTTATTTAAATAATATTTTTTTATTAATTATATAAACTTATTTTTAAACTATAAAAACTTATTTAAACTAAATTTTTTTTTTACTTTTAACTTTTTTATTTTTAAGTTTTTTTATTTTATTTTTAACTTTTTATTTATATTAACGTTATAATAATTATTTTATAAGTGCTTTAATAATTTTTTTAAAATAATTAATAAAAAAAAATATATTTTTAATAAATAAAATTATAAATATTTTATAAAAGCGCTTTTTAAATATAATTTAATATTAATTATTTTTATTATATTAATAAGCAGCTAATTAATATTTATTAAAAGTTAGTTTTTTATATTATAAAATTATATTTTAAACTTAATTTTATTTTTATTTTTATTGCTATAAAATATAAAAACATAAACCTTAGTAGATTTTTATATATTTTTTTAAATATAATTAAATTTAAAAATATAACTATAATATATAAAATTAATTATAGCTTAATTAAACTTATAAAGCTAATTTTATAAGTTATTTTTAGCTAAAGTTATTTTAATTAATTTTTTAATTAATTAATTTATTATTTTTTATAAATTATTATTATTAAATAAATATTTTGCTTTTTTTAATCTAGTTTATTTTAGTTAAGCTTATAATTTTTAATAGTTAAATATAGTTTTATTAGCTTTTATTATTTATATTATTTATTCGACTAAAATATTTTTTTTTTTTTTAGTTTTAATAAATATTTAATATAAATTATTATAGTGCTAGCAATAAGTTATAAATAAAAAAAAGCAAAGTTTAAACTTTATTTAAAAAATATTAAAATATTAAATTAAATGCTTTAAAAAAATTTAATAATTTATAATATTATTATAGTTAAATAAAAAGTTTTAAGCTTTTATATATATAAAAAAAAAAAAAAAAACAAGTTTATTACTTTTTAAATAAAAACTAGTAAATTTATTATAAATTTTTTTAATTATTAAGCAAAAGTTTTTAAAAATATTTATATATTTTTATTTTATAAAATAATTATTAATTATAAATTAAAACTTTAATTTAAAGTTTTATATAGCTATAAATTTAATTATATATAAATATTTTTTATTTTTAATAATAATATTAATATTATTTATAATAAATCTTAACTTAAAAATAAATAATAATTAATAATATGCTTAAGAAATTAGTTATTTATTAAGTTATAAAAATAACTTTTTTATATTTTAGTTTTTAAAATAAACTTATTTTTAAGCGTTTTTTTTTAACTCGGCTTGTTTTTTTAAAATATATATTATATTATAATATAAAGTATATAGTTTAGTTTATTAATATTATATTTATTTATTTATAAAAATATATTTATAATAAAATAATTTTAATGCTTTTAAAAAAATAATATTTAAATTATTATATATTAAGCTATTATTAAAAGCAAGGCTTTATTTAAAAAGCTAGATTTATATTAAAATTTAAGTGTAAAAAAAAAAAAAACTATTATAACAGCTATTTTAGCGCAAAAAGGTCTTTTAGGTAGTATAGCAGGCCTGCGTTACAGGTCCTGCCAGGTGCCTGCCACCTGGTGTAGTCCATTAACACTACTTTATTGTGACTCCTGTAGCCGCGTGGCCTTAATGTAGCCACAACGCAATTACGGCTATGTGGCAAGGCTAGCCACCAGCCACCATGCCGTAACTAATATATTAAAATTTTAATAACTTTATTAATTTTATAGCTATTAATATACAATTTGAAAATTTAAGCTATTAATATAATAAAAAATTTAAATATATTTTTTATAATTTTACTAGTATTTTATTTATAGCTGTACTAAAAACCACGCTAAAACTTTAGCGCGATTTTTATTTTACTAAAAAAGAAAATAATAAAAAAATTATAAAAAATATATTTAAATTTCCAAATTATATATTAATACCTATAAAATTAGTAAAGTTATTAAAGTTTTAATATATTAATTTTATATAAGTTTTTAAAGTGGTCCACTTAAATAAATAGTTTATTTATATAAAAAATGCGTTAATTTTTTATAATATTATTTATTATTTTAAAGTTAAAGTTATTTTTATTTTTATTTTTTAGCTTTTTAAAAAAAGTGCTAAATTTTTTTTAAATAAAATAAAGCCTTTAATATTAAAAAAAAAAACTATTTTTTTATTATTAAAGTTATTAATAACTTATATTTAATTAATATTTTAAATAATAATATTAATATTATAACTTTTAATATTAGCTTTTATATTTATTTTATTATTAATTTTAATATATAAATATAATATAAATAATTAAAATAATTAAATAATTAAAAATTATAAAGTTTTATAAACTAGTTATTTAATAAAAAATTTTTTTATATAAAAATATTACTTTTATAAAATATATATTAAAAAAAATAAAAAAAAAACCTTATAAAGGTTTATTATAAAAAAAAAATATAAAAGTTAAAGTTATTTTATATTAACTTTATTAAAATGCTTATTTAAGGGAATTAAATTATAAGGTATAATTAGTTAACTTAATAAGCTATTATTAAAAATAATTTTATTAAAATAACTTAAACTTTTTTTATAAAGTTTATATTTAAATTTTTTAAGATTTTTTAAACTTTTTTTAATTAAAAAAAATAGCTTAAATAATAATATTATATTATTACTTTAAACTAAAGTTTTATATTTATTAATAATATTTTTAAAACTTTATATTAAAATAAAAATATTATTTTTTTTTTTATTATTAATTAATATTAATAAAATAATATAGCTAAAAAGGTTATAAAAGTTTTAAAAAATATTATTTAATAATTACTTATTATAATTATAATAGTAAATATAAATGCTTATTATTAATTAATGCTAATATATATAGTTATTTATTTAAAAAATTTATATTTAATAAATAAGCTAAAAAATAAAACGTTATATAAAATATAATATAAAATGCTTTTAAACTTAAATTATTTATATATAGTTAAATTTTTAAAAAAAAAATTTTTTTTTAAAAAGCCTTTATTTTTTATAAAAAAACTAAGCTTTATATTATATTAAACTATTAAAAAAATAATATTATAAACTATATTATTTTTTTAAGTAATAGTTAAATAATTTATATAAATAATGTTATTTTTAAAAAATAATATATAATATATTTCTTATATAAGTGGACCACTTTAAATTCTTATATAAAATCTATATATTAAAACTTTAATAACTTTACTAATTTTATAGCTATTAACATGTAATTTAAAAGTTTAAGCTATTAATATAATAAGAAATTTAAATATATTTTTTATAAATTTACTATTATTTTATTTATAGCTATATTAAAAGACACGCTAAAATTTTAGCGCGATTTTTATTTTACTAGAAAAGAAAATAGTAGTAAAATTATAAAAAATATATTTAGATTTCTTATTAAGTTAATAGCTAAAACTCTTAAATTGCATGTTTATAGCTATAAAATTAGTAAAGTTATTAAAGTTTTTATATATAGATTTTATATAAGTTTTTAAAGTGGTTTATTTATATAAAAAATGCGTTATATATTTTTTTAAAAGATTAATTATTTACTAATAATACTATTGTTTTTTTTAAGCTAAATAATAGCTTTTTTATTATTATAAGTATTAAAAAAGCTAATATTTATAATAATTATAATATATTTAAACGTGTTAAATTTTAAAATATTTTTAAATTAAAAAAAAACAATAACTTTAAATTATTTATATTAAAAAATAATAAGCGCTTTAATAGCATAGTTAAATAAGCCTTAGTTTATATCTTTTTATTTTTTTTAATATATTTTAATAATATAGCTTTTTTTTATTACTAGTTTTATTAAATAATTTTAAAATAAATATTTTAAAAATAAATATTTTAAAAATAAATATTTTAAAAATAAATATTTTAAAAAATATTAATAAGTTTAATAATAACGCTAGTTTTATAACTTATATTTTAAAAAGCTTTAAAACTAATAATAAAGCATTAAAAATATAAAATTATATTATAATTGCTTTTTTTTAAAAAGTTTAAAAAAATTATTTAAACTTTAAACTTAAAATAAGTAAATAAAAATATTTTTAATTATTAATAATAAATTTAACTTATTAAGCATTAATAGCTTTTAATAAAACAAATCCTTTTTAAATAATAGTTTTATTAATTAATATTATTTATGCTTTTTTTATAATTAAAGTTATTAAGCTTAAAATATTTAAATAAGCTTATAAAAAGATTTACTAGCTTAATTAATATAAAGAAATAAAAAATAAATATTAATTTATAATAAATAATAAAATATAAACTATTTATAAGCTTTTATTAAAATAAAAAGCTTTATTTAAAAAATAAATGTTTAAATTAAAACAAAGATTAAATAAGTTTATTATTTAATATAAGGTTAAATAAGTTATTAAAAGCTTTAAATAAATAAAAAGCTTTAATTATAATAAAACTTTTATTTTAATAGTTAAGCTAATAAGTTATAAAATAATATTTATTATAATAGTTATTTTAAATTTAAAATTTAAATAAATAAACGTTAAAATAACGTTTTTATAAAAAAAAATAAAAAAAAAGATTTATATTAAATAACTAAGCTTAAAAACACTTTTATAAAAACTAAAACTTTTAAACTTTTATTAATAAACTATATAATTATAGTAAAAACTAAGGCTTAATATATAAATATAATAAAATTATTAATATATATTAATATAATATATTTTTTATATAAGTGGACCACTTACTTAAGTAAACCACTCCAAATTTTTATATAAAATCTAAATATTAAAACTTTAATAACTTTACTAATTTTAAAGCTATTAATATGCAATTTGAAAATTTAGGCTATTAATATAATAAGAAATCTAAATATATTTTTTGTTATTTTATTAGTATTTTATTTATGGCTGTACTAAAAACCACGCTAAAGTTTTAGCGCTATTTTAATTTTACTGGGAAAGAAAATAGTAGTAAAATTATAAAAAATATATTTAGATTTTTTATTATATTAATAGCTTAAATTTTCAAATTGCATGTTAATAGCTTTAAAATTGGTAAAGTTATTAAAGTTTTAATATTTAGATTTTATATAAAAATTTAAAGTGGTTTACTTAAGTGGGTGGTCCACTTATATAAGAAATGTGTTATTAAATATTTAATTAAATATTACTTATATTATTTTTTTTTGCAGCTACTTTATAATAAAGCTTAATAAAGCTTATAAATTAACTATTAAGTATATTTTTAAATATTTTAAAAGTATTATTAATATAAAATTAATATATTATTAAAAGCTATAAAAGCTAATAAAATATATTAACGTTAACTATGTTAAAAATTATAATATTAAAAGTTAACTTTAAAATATATTTTTAATATTAATAATAATACTTTTAACGCATTTTCTACATAAGTGGACTACTTATTTAAGTAGACTACCTCGAATTTTTATATAAAATCTAAATATTAAAACTTTAATAACTTTACCAATTTTAAAGCTATTAACATGCAATTTGAAAATTTAAGCTATTAATATAATAAAAAATCTAAATATATTTTTTATAATTTTACTACTATTTTCTTTTCTAGTAAAATAAAAATAGCGCTAAAACTTTAGCGTGGTTTTTAGTATAGCTATAAATAAAATATTAATAAAATAACAAAAAATATATTTAGATTTCTTATTATATTAATAGCCTAAATTTTCAAATTGCATATTAATAGCTTTAAAATTGATAAAGTTATTAAAGTTTTAATATTTAGATTTTATATAGAAATTCGGGGTGGTCTACTTAAGTGGGTGGTCCACTTATATAAAAAATGCGTTAATTAAAGTTTAAAGTTATAAGCTGTTAAAAAAACTATATAATTAAAGCTTTTTTTATAAAAGCTTAACGTTATTAAAAGTATAAAAATAACTATTATATATAAAAATAATTAAAAAGCTATTATATTTATTAAAAACTTATTATATTATATTAATATTAAATATATAATTATTTAACTTAAGTTTATATATAAATAATAAGCGTTTAAAAAAATTAAACTAAAGTATATTTTTACCGATTAATAAATAATAAATAAATTAATTAAAGCATTATTTAAAAATAAATTTTTTACTTTTAAAATGCTTTAAGTATAAAATAAATAAAAGTTTTTTTAATAAAATAATAAATTTTATAGTTTTTTAAAATAAAATATTATAATAAATAAAAGTTTTAATAAACTTAAATCACTTTATAATAAAATATTTTATAATAATAATAACTTTATTATTATTAAATTAAACTTTAGTTATTTATTATTAACGCTAAAAATAAAATATAATAAAATAATATAAAAGTTTTTATATATTATTATTACGACTTTAACTAACTAATATTTATAATAATATAAAAAATATAACTAGGCTTTTATAACTTGTTTAAATTATTTTCGTATTATTTAATTATTTTACTTTTAAATTAATAAAAGTTTTACTTATTAATAATAAGACTTGTTATAATATAATAATATTTTTAAATTTATTTAGCTTTTTTAATAAACTTTTATTAAATTTTAAATTAAATAAAGTTAAACTAGTTACTTATTTAACTTAATATTATAATTTAAATTTATTTTTTAATGTTTTTTATATTTATTTAAAGCTTATATTTTTTAGCTGCTTTAAAGAAAAAAAGACTAAGAAGTTTATAACGCAATATTTAATATAAAAACTTAAAATATTTTTAATATATTTTATAACTTTAAAAAAAGCGGAAAAAATATTTAAATAAATTTATTTTATATATTAATAAATATGCTAATAAAAAATCTATAATAAAATATTAAATAACATGTGTATATAATAGCTATAATAATTAATTTTATTAAAAATAAAATAATAATATTTTAAAACTACGACTTTATATTTATAATAATAAAATTATAAATAAAAAATATATTTTAAAGCAAGCAATAAACTTTTTATAACTATTTTAATAAAAAAGTCCGTAATTTATTAATATAATATAATATTAATTTTTTAATAAATAAAGTTATAAATAGCTAGCTTAAGCCTTTTAGCAAGGGCTTATTAAAAAAGTTAAAGGGTTTATTAAAAAAACCTGCTATTATTAAATAGCTTACGCCACTTATATATTAGCTTAGCCTTTTATACACTTATAAATATTTTTTTATATAATTTATATATAAAATCTTTTTTTTTTTTTTTTACGATTAATATATAAATAATACTTTAATTAAAAGCATTGCTTTTATAAAAAACTTTAATTATAATAATCGTAAAATTATTTAACGTAGTTTAAAAAGCTTTACTTTTTACTTAATTAAACTTTTATATGTAATAAATATATATATATATTAAATTTAACCTTGCTTAGCTTGTAAAAAACTAACGCTAAGATTAACTCTAAGGTAAAGATTTTTAAAAATTAAGCTTATTTAAAAAGAAAATAGCTAAAAATAATAACTTTAATATAAATATTTTTTAAAAAAAAAAACAAATCTACTTAATTAAGCTAAAAAGTTTAATTTAATTTAAGCTTTATTATTAATTATTAAATTTATTATAATAAGCTATTATTAATTAATTTTAGTTAATGTTTTTTTAAAATATTTTATTAATAAATTTTAATAAACTTTATTATTATAAGTAAAAAAAAAACAAAAATAAAAAATATTAAAATGTTTTTAAAAAACTTGATTAATTAGCTTATAACTAGTTTAAAGTTATATTTTATAATATAAATAAAAAATAAGCTTATTATTAAAGCTTTTTATTTTTTTAAATATTATATTTTATTTTAACTTTAATAATAAAATATTATAAATAAACTTTAATAAAGTTTATTAAACTAATTATAAGGTTATATTTATTAAGTTTATTATTTATAAACTAATAATAAAAGTATAAAATATAATAGTTAAAAAATTATATAATATAATTAATATTATTAATTATAATTTAAGTATAATAATAAGCTTTATTAAAAAAATATAAAAAAAAATAATAAAGTGTTTTAAAGCTTTAATTAAAAAAATAAACAAGCTTTAAATAAAATTAAAACAAAAATAAGCTAAAATAATTAAAATAAACTAGTTAATTATAAACCTAGTTTAATATATATATAATAAAACTTTTACTTTTAATTATAATATTTTTTTTTTAAAAAAAGCTATAAAAAATCGGCTAAAATTAAAGTTTATATATTTTATAATAACTTTATAAAAAACAAGATTATTTTTAATAAAACTATTTAATTATTAATATTAACTAGTGTATTAATAACTAAAAAAAAATAACTAATATAAAATTTTATATAAAAAATAAAATATTAAATAAATTAGTTTTTTATTTATAAAATAGTTATTTAAACTAAATTAAAACTTTATTTTAATTAATAAAATATTTATATTAATAATATTTAAACTTTAATTAAAAGTAAAAGTTTAAGCTAAGTTTATAAAATTAAAGTTAATATTGCTTTATAATTTTTAAACGTTTAAAAATGCTTTTATTTAACTTATAAGCAAATATTTTTTATTAAAAACCGATTTAAAAAAAAGTTTTATAATAAACTAAATATAACTTGTTTAAAAATTAAATAGCTTTAAAGTGTTTTAATAATAAAAGTAAATATATTAACTAACTTTATATTATATTATAAATAATTAGCTTATAACTTTTTAAAAATTAATATTATTATTAAATAATAAAAAAATATAAATATAAATAATATAAAAAGCGTAAATAAAATATATAAAGCTTTAAAATAAAATTAAAAAAACTAGCTTAAAACTAGTTATTATTTTTATTATAAGTTAAATAAGCTTATATTTAAAAATAAAAAAAATAAAGCGTTTAATTAATAAAAAGCAATGCTTTACTTATTATAAAAAAATATTAAATTTAAGATTATTTTAAAAATAATAAAAAGCTTACTTTTAATAACTTTAATTATAAAGCTTACTTTATTACGCTATTTATTAAATATAAAAAAATAATAGCTAAAAATAATAAAAGCTTAAAAAAAGTTTAACTTTAAATATAATAAACTTTTTTTTAAAGTTTATATTAAAAAAAGTAAATATAAATAATATAAATAAAAAAATTTTAATTTTATATTTAAAAAAAAAAGTTTTTAATAACTAATATAATAAAATATAATAAATAAATATATATTATATAAAAAACTTTTACTAATATAAAAACGGGCAGCTATTTATTTATAAATAAGCTAATAATTAATTAAATAAAGTTTAAGCTATAAATATTAATAAAAAATTTTTTAAAAAAAACCCGATATTAAAATATAACGTAAAATTTTAACAAGTTATAAAACAAGCATTAATAATTAATTTCCGCTTATAAAAAAAATTTTTAAAATATTTTATTAATTATAATTAATATAAAGCAAGACTTAATTATTAATAATTTATTTTATTTAATATAAAAAAAAAGTATTATATATTTTATTTAACTTATTTTTTATTTTTTTTAAAAAAAGGCTAAAAATAAATAAATGCTAATAAGGCGTTATTTTAAATAGCTAGTCGATGTTATTATTATATTATTTATACTTTTAACGCAAAAAAAAAAAGTTTAATTTATTAAACCTTTATTTAAAAAACTAAAAAATTATTAATAAAATATAATAAAAAAAATATAAAAAATATAATATTAGTTTATTATAACGTAAATAAATTTAAAACTTTTAATAAACGTTTTTTTATTAATAAAGTTAAAATAAAAATATAATATATAAAAACTATATAAGTTATAAAAAAATATAATAAAATAATATAAATATAAGCTTTTTTTAATATTATAATAATTAATATTATTATTTTTAATATTATTATTAAACGTAAGTAAACTTTAGCTTATATAATTAATTTATATAAAATAAATATAAAAATATATTATAAAAAAAATAAATATAATAATTTTTTTTTAAAAAATAAAAATAATAAGCTAAAAAAAAAGCTTAAAATTTTATATTAAAAAAATACCGCTTTTTTACGCATTTTTAATAAAGTAAATTTAAACGCTTTTTTATTTAATCGCTTAATTAATTATTATATTAAGTTTACGCTAAAAAAAAATATAAGTAATTTAACTAATAGCTTTTTATATTATATATTACTTAAAAAATTAAAAGCATTAAAAAAATATATAATAAATAACTTATAAAAAAGGTTTATTTTATTAAATAGCGCTTTTTTTACGTTATTTATTTTATTTACTTTTAAAGCTAATAAAAAATTATATTTTTACGTAAATTATTAAAAAATAAACGTTATTATAAAAAAAAACAAATATTTTTTTCTTTTAATTAAAAAAACTTTATTTTATTTATTTAAGGTTTAAATATTTATTAAAATTAATATAAAACAAGCATTTTATTAAATTAAAATATATTAATAAAATATTTAAACAATTTTTATAATATTTATATTAATAATATATTAATTTATTTAAATAATTAAAAAAAATATTTAAGCAATTAAAAAATATTAAATTATAAGTAAACTTAAAAAAATATAAGTTTTATATAATTAAAACTAAATATTTAAGCTTTATTATAAGTTATAATAAAATTAAAATAAACTTTAAAAAAATTATAATTATATATAATTAAAAAAAGCTTAAAAGTTTAAAAATAGTTTAATTATTTTTAAAGTTTTATAATTTTTATAAGCGTTTTATATTAAAATATAATTAAATTATTAAAGCTTTTTTTTAACTTATTAAAAAAAAATAATATTTAAATAAAATAACGCTTGTTAAAAAATATTTAAAAAATTAAAGTTTTATTTAATTAACACGCTTATATTATTATATTTTTATTAAAAACATAAAACGTAAATAAAAATAAATGCTTTAAATAACGTTATAATAAAATATTTTTTATAAAAAAATAATAAAAATAAATAGCAGCTTATTATTATTTTTTTTAAAAAAACTATATATTATGTCGAGATAATAAAGCTAACTAATAAAAAACAATTAAAACAACAATAATAAAAACAATAATAAAAACAACTAATAAGGCTTATATAATTAAAAATAACTATATAAAGGGCTAAATTAACTATATATAATTAAATGTAAAATATATTATATAAGATAAGGTATAAAGTGGTATATAATAAGGTAAAGTAAGTAAATAAGTTAGCCTGCGGCTAATAGCCCTTTATATAGCTAGTATAATAAGTGCGCACAGGCCGCAATAGCCTAGGTCAACTATTACGCAGGTGCTTAGCACTTGTAAAAACCGCTAGCTTTATTATATTTTTTTTTAATTAAAGTTATTTTTTTAAAATAACCTTTTAACTTTAAAAATAATAAAGGCTAAAAAAAATAAAACAATTATTTAACTTAAACTTTTGCATTTATAAATTTTAATAGTTTATATAAAAAAAAAAAGCTTATTTTTTATTTATTAAGCTAATAAGTTTTTAATTAGCTAATTTTTTGCGCGGTAATATAACGCTTAATTTTTTTTAGTTTTTTAACTACTTAACTTTAAACTTTTTTTTATTATAAAACTTTTTTTAATTTTAAGCTTTTTAAATAATTTATAACTTATTTACTTATAATTTACTTGCTTTTCGATATTTTTTTATATAAAATAAATAACGTTTTATTTAATTATTAATATTTTTTAATCTTTAGTTTTTTTATAGTTTTTACTAGTTTATATAAGCTTAGCTTAAACTATTTTTTTAGTTCTTTTAAAAGCTTTACTACTTTAAATATTTCTTTTTTATTTTTAAGGTTATATTTTAGCTTTTACTATTTTTTAAATTTTTATAATATTTGCTAGCTTGCGTAAGCTTAGCTTAAACTTTCTCTTTAGTTTTTTTAAAAGCTTTATTACCTTAAATTTTTTTTAAGGTTATATTTTAGCCTTTATTAATTTAAAATATATATTAATTAATGTTAAATGCTATATTTTTTATTTTTTAATACTTGGTCGCTAGTTTTTTTAATTATATAAGTAGGTAATAAGTGGGTAGATTTAAATAGCTAAATAATAAAGCTAATAAATATAACTTAAAAAGCTAGCAAAGCTTTAACAATAGCTAATTAAATAACTAAAATATAAATAGCTATAATATAAATAAATAAATATTATATAAGCATGTTTATATATAAAATAATATAAAAAGCTGCTTATATAGCTATAAAAGCATATATAATTAATTAATAAGCTATAATAACTAAATAATTTAAATTAAACAAGTATATTATAAATAGTTATATAAATAAGTATATATATAAAATAATATAAAAGGCTGCTTATATAGCTAAAAGCGTAAATAACTAGTTAATTAATAATAATTAAAGGTATTTAGCTTATAATAAAAGCTATATATAACTTTAACGAAAATATAACTATATAATTATATAGTTAAATACTTAAATATTAAATAAAAAACTAGTTATAGCTATTTATAATATAAGTGTATAAACAAGGTTATATATAAAATAATATAAGCAGTAGCTTATATAGCTATTTTAATATAAATAGCTAACTAATTAACAAGGTAACTAATTATATAATATATATTTAACTTAAATAGCTTAAATAAAGGTATAATTATTTAGCTAACTAAACTAATAATTAATTAACTAATTAAGTAATTTAAGCTATTTTAAAGCTATAAATATATAAGCAAGGTTATATATTAAAATATATAAGAATTTATTTATAAAGGTATATTTAACTAGTATAATTAAAGCAAAGATATAATAAAAGCTAAAGCATTATAAATTAACTAACGTAAAAGCACTTAGCTAATTAATATAAATAAAAGCTATTAGCTAATTATTAGCAACTAATTAAAGCTAACTTATAACTTTTTTATAGCTAAAAATAAACTTATATATAAAATTATATAAGCGACTACTTTTAACAATAACAGCTAAAGTAATAAGTTAATTAATATAAACTAATAATAAATAATTAATAGCGCAAGTAAAATTTATTGCAATACTTTTATATAAGCGCGGCTATATATAAAATTATATATAAAGCTACTTTTAAAAAAATAGCGCGGTAATAAACTAATTAACAACGCTAATAGCTTAAAAATAATAATATTAGCAGTAGTAAAAATAAACGCGTATAACTAACTAGTTAATTTAATTAGTTTAAATAAAGACTTAAATAAAAGCTTAAATAAAAGCTTTTTTTAACTATATATTTATAAGCTATATTATATATAAAACTATATACGAGATAGTTAACTATTATATAAGTAATAAGATTTAATTAATTAACAAGGTTTAAAACTAAATATAATAATAATAAAGGTAACGCGGTAGTATTTTTAAATAAATAATAGCTAGCTTTAATTAAAGGTTTTTATTATATAAAAAACTATTAATTAATAAAGACAAAAGCTAATAAAAGCATAAAACTTAAAATAAATAGCAAATAAAAACGAATTAAACGGCTTTTTAAAGGGTTTTAAATAACTTAACTAGTAATATAAATAACTAAAAATAGTAGAAATAAGTGATTAGCGCGTATATGCTAGGTAGATAAGCGTACGAGCATAACTATATATAAATTATATAAAAAACTACTTATATAACTATTTTAGCGACGGTAACATGCTAATTAACGCAAATAACTAAGGATAATAATAAATATAAAAGCAAATACAAAGGTAAATACAAGGGCTATAGCTTAGCTAATTAGTTAACTAACTAATTTAACTTAATTTAACTTAATTTGCAGGCTATTTAGCTAAAAATATATATATATATTAAATTATATAACAACTAGCTTACGTAGTGACTTAAAGCAAGTATAATAGTTTAATTAACGCGTATTAGCTATAATAAAGGCTATAATAAAAGCTAAAGGCTATATAAGCTATAAGTAATTAATTAGCTAATTAACTAGTAAAAAAAAATATATAGCTAGTTAACTAGCTAGGTGGCTAAGGCTAACCTATAGTTTTTAAAGGTATTTAAGCAATTATCGCGGTTTAAACTAAAGGTATTTACATATAAGCTATCTTTAAAGGTATTTTATAAGTTTAAAATAATATTAAACGCATTTATATAGTTATTTATAACGTAAGGCGTTATAATAAGTTTTTAAGCCTTGGTCGCACTTTAAAAAGTAATAAGCGTTAAGTATTTTAAGTTTTACTAAGGGATATTATTATATTAAAATAATAAAGCCAACTAATAAAAAATAATTAAAACAACAATAATAAAAACAATAAAAACAATAAAAACAATAATAAAAACAACTAATAAGGCTTATATAATTAAAAATAATTATATAAAGGGCTAAATTAACTATATATAATTAAATATAAAATATATTATATAAAATAAGGTATAAAGTGGTATATAATAAGGTAAAATAAGTAAGTAGGTTAGCTTGCGGCTAATAGCCCCTTATATAGCTAGTATAACAGGTGCGCACGGGCCGCAACAGCCTAGGTTAACTACTACGCAGGTGCTTAGCACCTATAAAAACCGCTAGCTTTATTATAATATAATAAAAAATTAAATTATTTTATTTATAATAAAAAAATATTAGCAGTAATAAAAATATTATAATATTAAAGGTTAAAATTAATAAGCTTTTAAAAAAATTAACTTTTTATAATAATTATAAATTATAAAGCGTTAAAATATTATAATATTAAATAATAGCTAAATTTTTAACAAGCTAGGTAAGCTAATTTATTAGCTTAATATTATTTTAATATTATTTATTAATTAAATATTAAAAATATAATAGTTAATATATTTTTATAAAAATAAAAAAACTTTTATATTTAAAAAGTAAAAATAAAAAACTAAAAATATATAATATTATTTAAGTTAATAAATAAAGTAAAAAACTTTATTTTGTTTTATTTTAATATTAACGTTAAAATAAATATTTTATTTTTTAAAATATTATTAGTTAATAAAATATTTTAACGTAATTAAAACGCTTTTAAGCTAAAGATTTATATTTAAGCGTACGCCACCGGCCTTCGGGGGTGGGCACGCAAGAGAGGCCAGAGGTTTTTTACAGGCTAGGCTAAGCACTATAACAGGGCTAGCGGTCTCTGCAAGTGCTGCAACAGGACTAGCGGTCCCTGCAGGTGCCAGGCACCTGCGTAGTAGTTGACCTAGGCTGTTGCGGCCCGTGCGCACCTATTATACTGGCTATATAAGGGGCTGTTGGCCGCAGGCTAACCTACCTACTTATTTTACCTTATTTTATACCTTATTTTATATATATATAGCATTTTTTATACCATTTTATTTTATACACCTTTATATATAATTAATTTAACCTTTTATATAATTATTTTAGCTATATAAGCTTTATTAATTATTTTTAGTTATTATTTTTATTATTATTATTTTAATTATTTTTTATTAATTAGCTTTATTTTTTAATATAATATTAAATATTTATATAATAATTAACTTAAATTATAATAACTTATATATATTTATTATATAAATTATATAAAAAGCTATTAATTATAAGTTAATTTATTTTATTTATTTTATTTATTTTATTTATTTTATTTATTTTATTTATTTT
>MU380558.1:0-22029 GCA_022495085.1 Xylaria sp. FL1042
AATATATTTAGTAAAGCTTTAGTTAATATTTTTTTTTAATAAAAATATAATAGTTTTATAAATTATACTTAAAAAGCTTTTTTTTTTTTTTTTTTTTAAATAGTTTTTAAAACTTATAATATATTTTAAATATATTATTTAAGATTTTTTTTATAATTTTTTTAATTTTTTTATTTTTGCTTTATTTTTTATTTTTTTAGCTAATAGTTTTTTTCTTTTATTAGATTAAAAAATTATTAGTTTTTAACTATAAAATTTCCAAGATAATATTATAATTAAAAATATTAGCAATATTTAATATAATTTATTTTTTATGTTTTTATATAAATATATTAAAAAGTTTAATCTTTTTAAATATATAGCTATTATTATAGCTAAAAATATTTTTATTAAATTTTTTAATTTTTTAAAATTTTAATTTATATTTTTAAGTAATCTTGTTTTATTTTGCTATTTTAGGTAATATTATATTAGCTTATGCTTTAAAATTAATTAAAGCATTATATTTTTTTTTTTAATATTTAAGTTTAATTTTAAATTAATTTTTTTAATTATTGCATCGAACTTTTTATAAAGCTTTAATTTTTTTAGCTACTCGCTACTTTTTTAGCAAGTGCTATCTTTATTTTTTATTAATCTTTTTATATAAAATATTTAGATAATTATTTAGTTTAATCTTTTAAATATTATAAAGTTTTATTTTTTTATTTTATTAAATTAAGCTTTAAATTATAGTTTTTAAGCTTTTTTGCTTTTTATAACTATTTTTTAATATAATTATGCTTTAATTAGCTAATAATATTTATATAGGTTATTTTTATAGTTTTTTAAAGCAGTATTATATATATATTTGCGATTATTTTTAAAAATTGCAAATCTTTATAAATCCTTATAATAAATTATAGTTATAATTACTTATTATGCTTTATAAAAATTTTTTATTTTTATTTTTGCGATATGCTTTAAAAACTAATTGTTTTTTAATTTGTTAGATAAATATTAGTAGCATTAATATATTATATAACAGGTTTATAATATTTTATTATATTTTAGATTTTCTAATTATATAATATTAGTATTTTTTTTTATTATAGTTTTATTATATTAATAGCTTTTAATAATTAATTAAATTATTAACTTTAGTTTATAAAATATATTAATTTTTATATTAACTATTAAAATATTATTATTTTATTATATTTAAAATAGTTAAAGCTATAAAAATATTTTATTTATTTTTATTAGCTTTTTTTTTATAATATTTTTTACTGTTTTTGCTTTTATTTATTTTTATTTAAAAGTTTTATAGATTTTATTTTTTTAGATTTATTTAGCAATTAAATGTTTTATTAGTTTATAATCGGTTTAATAATTATATTATTTATAATTATAGTTTTTTTTTTTTAGGCAAGATTTTTTTTTAAGTTATATTTTAGTTTTTATTAATTTAAGGTTTTTTTAGCTTTATAAGTTTACTAGCTGCGTTAACTTATTACTTTTTATTATTAGCTAATCTTAGTTTAACTATTTAATAAAGTTATATATTTAATAATTTCTTTTGTTTATATAATAAATATATTTTTTTATAATTTAATTTAATAACTATAAAGTTTTTAAATAATATTTGCATGCTTTTTTATTTTAACTTTAATAGATTAGGCATTTTAATTTGCTTAGTATAATATTTTTATTTTAATTTAAAACAGCGACTTTATATTTTTGCTTTAAAAAAGTTTTTTTTAAATCGCTTTTTTATTTTTTATTATTTTAGACTTTTATAATTTATATTTTTTTTTTTAGTTAAAAGATTTTCTTTTTTTTATAGTTTTTTTTTTTATTTTTTTTTTTAAATCGGCATTAACTTTAAAAATATTTTTTTTTTTTATAATTATAATATTTAATATTAAATATATTTTATAGTTATTATTTTTAGACTTTATTAATTTGCTTAGACTTTTATTTAATACTTTTTTAAATATTATTTTTTTTATTTTTTTTAGTTTTTTTAATCTTAAAATATTAATTAAACAATTATCAGTCAATTATAATAGCTATATTAATATATATATTAATTTTTGCTAGCTTATTTATTTTATATAGTTTGTTTTAAACTTAAGATTTAAGTTTACTATAAAATAAATAAAACAATATAAACTTAAGCAATCTAGAAATTGCTGCTAATTGTTTAAATTTTATAGCATAATTAGCTGCTGCTTTTGTTTATTTTAAGCAATAAAGCGCTTTTTTTACATATTTTACTTTTTAAATATTTTTAAATAATATTTTTATTTAATTCTCGAACTTAATATAATTTATAAAAATTGTTTTAGTTTTTAATTTAAAGTTTAATACTTTATTAGCTTTTAAAAAATCTTTTAAAATAAGTTAAAACTATTTAAATATTTTTCTTAATAAAAATTATAACATAGTTATTATTTTTTAATTCTTTTTAATAATAAAAGCAGAATATTATTTTAAATAAAGTCTAGCATAAATTAAAAAAGCTTTTATATCTATAAATTTATTATAAAGTTTAAAAGCAGTAAGCTTAAAGCCTTTAACGTTTAGCAATCTTAATATTATAAATAATTTTAATAATAAAAGTAGTAGTAGCAGTAAAAAGTTAAGCTTTTTATTTTAAGCTATTATTTTAAATATAATAGTAGTAGCAGGCATTAGTTTTATTAATAAAGGTATAAAAATTAATTATAATATAAATGCTTGTTTAATATTTTAATTTAATATAATAGCAATAATTATTGCTATTATTTTAACTTTTATTATTATTGCTTATTAAATAATTAGTTTTAAAGTTATAGTTATAAGTACTACTGTTTTAACTATAATAACTAATATTTATATTAGTTTAGTTTTTTATGCTAAAGTTAAAGTTATTATAGCCTTTTTTTTACTGCTGCTTAATTTTTTTTTTTTTTTTACTACTTTTTTTTTAGCTAGAGTAGCTAGAAAAAGTGCTAAGGTTTGTTGTTTTAATACGTTGCTAGTCTTAAATATTTTTAAAATTTTTAAACTTAATTTTTAACTTTTTATTTTTAGTAGCATAGCTTATATTTAGTTTATTAATTATTAAATAGGAAATTATTTATGCAATATTTTCGATTTTTTTTATTATTTAAATATTTTTTTAATATATTTTTAAGGGCTTATTTTATAGCTTAACTATTATTTACTTTTTATACCGATATTTATATTTTATATATTAAGTCTTATTAATTAAAGAGCTATTAAAATATTATAAACCTGTTATATATTTATATTAAGGTATAAGCAGTATATAAGATTCTTGATTTAAAAATAATAATAAAACTAATTAATAGTTGTTTATAAGAGAGGTTTTTTAATACTTTTACTATTATTTAATAAAAAAGGTAATATAAATAATAGTTAATTAATAAATATATTAATATAAAAGTAAGTTAATAACTAAAAAACTAGACTAAATAAGTAATTAAATATAGGAAATATATTATTATATAAATATAAAAAGTAGTATTTTTTTTTTATTATATATAACCTTTACAATTTATATAATTTATATAATTTATATAATTTATACAATCTAAAGCAGATTAACTAAATCTGTTAGATTAATTAGATTATTATATTATATAACCAGTTAAAGAGTTCTTTTTTTTCTGCTTATATAAAAAACTTTTTTCTTTTAGTTAAGCCTGTTGGTTTAACCCGCAGTAGCCTGTTCTTTTATAACATATTAATTATATTTATATATATTTAAAAAAACTATAGTGCTTTATTTTTATAAAAAAATATTTAATTTTTTTTTATATATTTTATAAATATATTATTAAGTTTTATACTAAAAAATAAAATAAACTAGCTAATATATATTATTAAATAAAAAAATAAATTATTATTTAAAAATAAAATGTTTTAAATATTACTATTATATTATTTTATATAGTTTTAAGCTTACTAAATATTATTTAAATTTTTTAAATAAATATAATATAATTTTAACTATAAAATAGTAAAGATTTGCTTTATATTTATTATTAAGCTATTATAAATGCTTTATTATAATTAAAAGCTAATAATTTTTTATATATAAATATATTAATTAATAATAAAGCATTAGTAATTCTTTTTTTAAATAATATTTTGTTTTTTTTAAAAAATAATATATATATATTAGCTAAAGAAAATCTTAACGCTATATATATTAATTATATAACTAAATAAAAATTTTATTTAAATATACTTATTATAAAGCTATTAAATTTTTAATATATTTTTAAAACAAATTATTAAAAGTAAAATAAAATAAGTTAATAAGCTAATATAATATAAATTAAATTATTATTAATATTTTAAAATATTAATAAAATAATAGCAAAAATAAATAATATTAGCTAAAATAAGCTATTTAATATAAAAAAAGTTATATTAGCTATAAGCTTTTATAATGCTGCTTTATTAAAAAATAATATTAATATTGCTTAGTTTATAAAAAAGACTATTAATTTTAGCAAAATTAATAAAATAAAATATTTAAAAATATATTAATTAATAAGTTTTGCCGATTATTTTAATAAAGATTTTTTTTACGCGCGTTTTTGCACTTGTTTTTATTTAAATAAAATAAATATAAAAATATATTTAACGTTAAAATTAATATATATAAATAAAAAATAAATATTAATTAAAATATTTAAATATAATATTATTTATTATAATATAAAAATTAATATATTTTTAACTTATTTTTTTTATTTTTATTTATAAATAATAAAATTTATAATAATAATAATATTATTATAAAAGCGCTAGTTAAATAAACTGCTTAAAAAATAGTTTAAAATATATATTATTTTTTAAAGCTTATAGATTTAATTATTAAAAAACGCTTTGTTTAAATAAATAAATATTATTAAAACTAATATATAAAAATAATTTTAAAAAATATTTAGTCGATTAATTATTAATAGCTTTATTTAAAAAAGCAAAAGTATATATTTAAAAGTTAACTATTATTTTTTATTATTATTTATAAGCTTTTAGCTATTTAATTTATTATTAATTTTAAAAATTAAAATAGTTTTATAATTTTAAAAATTATATTTGCTAAAAATTTAGCGCTAGCTAAAGCTATAAACAAGCTTTAATCTAGTTTTAATAAAAACTAATAAAGTTTTAAATTTATTAAAGCTATATATTAAAACCTTATTATTATATTTTAAATATTTTAAATATATATAAATATTTTTTTTAAATAAATAGTTTAAGCTAAAGCGTTTAATAAAATAGCTGCTTATTATAAAATAATAAAAAATAATAAATAAAAAAGCTTTTATTTATATAATATATTATAACTAGCTAAAAATATTATAATATATAATTTAGCTAATAATTTAGCATTTAATTAAATATTTAGTTTAAAAAAATATATTTTAATTTATATAGATTTTTTATTTAATAAAATAAGCTATGCTAGCTTAAAAATTTATTATAAATAATTATAATATTAATAAAAAAATAATGCTTAAATTAAAAACTAGTTAATTAAATTAAAATTAATATAATATATATAAAAGTGCTGCAAATATTAATATATTTTTAGTTTAATAAAATATTATTAATTTTTAATATAAAAAAATAGCATGCTTTTTTAAACGCTTATAATAATTATTATATATATATTAATTTTTAACGCATTTCCCACATGAGTGGACCACCCACTTAAGTGGACCACCCTGAAAACTTATATAAAATCTATATATAAAAAATTTAATAACTTTACCAATTTTATAGCTATAAACATGCAATTTGAAAATCTCAGCTACTAACTTAATAAGGAATTTAAATATATTTTTTATAATTTTACTACTATTTTATTTATAGCTGTACTAAAAACCACGCTAAAATTTTAGCGCGATTTTTATTTTACTAGAAAAGAAAATAATAGTAAAATTATAAAAAATACATTTAGATTCCTTATTATATTAATAGCCTAAATTTTCAAATTGCATGTTAATAGCTATAAAATTAGTAAAGTTATTAAGGTTTTAATATATAGATTTTATATGGGAATTTAGGGTGGTCCACTTAAGTGGGTGGTCCACTCATGTGGGAGATGCGTTATTAAAACAGACTATATAAAAAAATAGCTTGCTGTTTTAACTATTTATAAACTTTAATAAAATTTATTTATATAGCTAATAATAAAACCTTTAAAATTAAAAAAAATTATTTATAAGTTAATAAAATTAATTTAATAATAATATTAATATTTTAATATAATTATAATTTTATATTTTTATAAAAATATTTTTAAATTTTGTTTATTATTTAATATATTTTAAACTATATAATAAAATTTTTATTAAAATATTACGATTTAATAATATTTATAATAAAAATCTTAAAGTAAATAATATAATATTAACTAAAAAAATATTATTAAAATAATTTATAAAAAAAAAATAATATATTTATTATTTTAAAAAAAATAAATAATAATAAAGCTAATATAATTTTATAAAACTTTATTTTATTATTATTAAATAAATTTTTAATAGCTTAAAAATTATCAGCTATAAAAGTTTGCTTTAACTTGCTTAAAATATTAAATTATTATTTATTTATAAAAAACTAAGCTAATATTAACTTAAACTATTTATATGCTTATATATATAAAATTATTTTATAATATATATAAAATTAATTAAGTTTAAGTAGCTTATAATTATTATTAAATTTATTAATTAAAAAAAGCTAAATTTTATTTTATATGCAGGCTTATATATATTATAAGACTTTTTTTTAAAAAATATATTTTTATAATTATATTAGTAGTTTTTTTTTTATAAAAAAACTAAAGAAATAATTATTACTTTATTATTTTTTAATAAAAAAAAGCTTATTTTTTTTTTAGAAAATAATTTAAAAACTTATTAACAAAAAATAAATTTTAATTTTTAATAAGCAGCTAATTAATAGCATAAATAAAAAAGACTTAAACTAAAATATTATATTAAAGCTTTTATTATTTATTTTTTAATATTATTTTTATAATTTAATTAAAATATTAGCTTATAAACTATAAGACTTTTATTGCGTTAAATTAAACAATAAGTTGCTTTTTAAAATATAAAATTTTAACTAGCTAAAAAAATCAAAAAAAAATGCTGCAAAAAATATAAAAGCATAAAAAAACTAATAAGCTAATTTTTTTAATAATAATAATATTTATATTAATAAAAACTAAAAAATTATAAATATAAAGCAAAACTAGCTTAAATAATTATTAAAACTTTTATATTATAATTTTATACAAATAAAAAAGTTTTTAATTAATAGAAATAATTTTTTAAATATAATAAATAACTTAAAATAATTTATTATAAAAGCAAAATTAAAAAATATAAAATATAAAGATTATATTAGTTTTATTAAAAACTAAATAAATATTTTATAATATATTAAAACTAAAATTAATAATAAAAAAGCTATATTAATAAGTTAATTAAGCATTATATTATTTTAAGCTATATTAAAAAAAATTGTAATATTAAAAAGCTATATTAAAAGTTAAAATAAATATATTATTATTAAAAGATTAAACTAGTTATAAAATTATAAAAAAATATTAAAAAAAAATAAGTTTTAGCTATTAACTTTTATTATGCTTAATAAATATAGCTAATAAATATAGCAACTTTTAATATTTTAAGACTTAAGCGAAAATAAAATATTTATTAAATATTTTTGCAAAATAAAATATTATTTTTTTAATTGCATAATATATAAATTAAAACATTTTAATATAAAATAATTAAAAGCTGTTCTACTTATATATTAAAAACTTGACTTTAATATAAATGCTATATAATAAAAAATTAATAAACTATTAATTATTATTAAGTATTTAAAAGATTAAAAAAAAATAAAAAAATTAATTATTATTTGCGTTATATATAAAATATTTTAGCAATTAAAAAAAAAAAACAAATTATTTATTATTACTTTTATAAAAAGCGCAGCAGTATATATTAATAATATTATAATATATTTTGTTTTTAGCTTTTAAGTTTAAAATAAACAAACTATATAAAAATTAATATTAAAAAATAAAAATATAGCGTAATTATAGCAAAATAAACTAATTATAGTTATCGATAAAATTAATATAATATCTATTAAATTATTAAGCAAAATTAAAACAATGCTATATAAAAACTATAATATATTAAATAATATTAATTTTAATAAAATTTTTTATATTTTTATAATAAATAATTTTATATAGTTTTTATTTATAAGCAGTATATTATTAGCTAAAAAACTAATAATAAAATTGCTTATTTAGCTAATATAAATTAAAAATAAACTTAATATAAATAAGCAAGCTATTTAAATAAATAAAAAAATATATTAATTAAAAAATATTAAAAAAATATAAATTATAGGCAATAAAAAAATATAAATATTTTAAGCAATAAATTATTAGTTAATAAAAAAAAAAAACTTATAAAAATATAAACTGCTTGCGTTATAAATATAGCTAAAAGCTTAGCTTTTATAAATAAAATTATAAAGTTAGTTTATTTAAAACAATAAATAAAAATAAAAAAAAATATATAATTATATATACTTTTAAATTAATTATATGCTAATAATTAATTATTAAATAATTAAAATATTTTAAATAATTAAACTATAAATAATTTTTTGTCGCTTTATTTTAGCTTTAATAATAGATTTTGCTTAATTATTTAAAACAATAAGTTATAATATATTATAAATTTTAAAGCAGCATAGCTTTTTTTTTAATTTAAAATAAATTTTTTTATTTTATTTATATTTTTAGCAAAATATAAACTAAATATATTTAAAATATAATATTTGCTTAAAGTATAAAAATATTTATATAAAAAAATAAATAGCTAAAATAAAAATAGTAAAAAAAATAAAAAAAATAAAAGCAACTATAATAAATTAATTTTTAATTGCGCTATTTTAATATATAACTTATTTATTAAAAAAATATTAATTATTATAACAATAAATATTTATTTTAGCTTAAATATTATAAATAAAAACAAGTTTAAAACTTAAGGTTTTATTTTTATTAAAAGTGTTAAATATATTTAATTAATATTTAATATTTATTTTTATATAAAGCTATTATTTTATGTTTTTATTAAAAAGCTAAATAATAATAAAATATATTATTTAGCTTTAAAAGCAAATATTATTTTATTATTTTCTAGTTTAAAAAAGCAAAAAGTTAAAAAACTAAATATTATTAAGTTTTTAATAATTTTTACTTAAATAAAAATAATATATATTATTAGCTTAGCTATAACTAAATATAAAGCGCAAAAAAAAATATTTTTTAATATTATTTTTTATTTATTTAAAATATTAAATAATAAAAAAAATAAAACTAGTAAAAGATTTTTATTTATTTATATATAGTTATTAAAGTTAATAAATTTAAATAGCATATAATTATTTAAAAGTATATAAAAAAATATTTTTTTATAAACTAGATTTTTATTTAATTACTAAGCTTTAATAAATAAGTTTAACGCTATAAATAAAAAAACTAAAATATATAATAAGCTTGCTAAAATAAAAAAATATAAACTATTTAATAAATATATTTATAAATTTAAATAAAAAAAAAAATAATTTTAGTTTTATATATAAACCTTTTATTATTTTTTTTATATTAAAATAATATTTTAATATATGCTATAACTTTTATTTAAGTAAAAAGTTATAATTATAGCAACTATATTTTTATAAATTAAACTTATTAAATTTTATTTATTTTATTTAATATAAAATAATATAAACTTAAATAAATATTTATTTAAATTAAATAGTTTTAAGTATTATTATTTTTAAATAGTTTATTATTTTTAATTTGCTAAATTTGCTAAATAATTTATATTTAATATATTATTATTATTTATTTTAGCTTTTATTTTTGCTTTTTATTACTTAAATATAATTTTAGCGTTTATTTATTAATATTTTTTTTTTTGCATTAAATATATTATATTATATATTTAAATAGATTATGCTTAATTAATATTAGTAGCAATTAAAGCTGCTGCTAATATAACGTTTTATTTTAAATAAAAAGAAAAAAAAGCTTTTATTTTTTAAACTAGTTTTATTATATTTTAAAAAATTAAGCTAGTTTTTATATTTTATAAAAATAGTTAATATATTTAACTTTAATATTATAATTTATTATTAAACTATTAATAAGCTTTTTATAAATATTTATATATTAATATTTTATAGATTTATTTATTTTTAAACTTAAACTTAAGCAATTAAAAATATTATAGTTTATTAAAGTATAAAAAAATATTATAGCATTTAATAGCAAGTATATTTAATAATTTAATAAACTTATTTTATTAACGTTAAAAAGAAAACGTTTTAGTTTTTTTTTTTATAAACTAAATATATATTTTATATTAAAATAATATAGCCTGCTTTTTAAAAGTATTAGCTTTAAATAAGCGCTAGCTAATAAAGTTTATTTTAATATAATAACTTTTTAATATATTTTTTTTTTATATATAGCAGCTTATTTTTTTTAATAAAATTATTTAGTTTAAATTTATTTATTTTGCTTTAAATAAATAGTTTAATTAATTTTAAAATATTATTTTATAATAATATTTTATATTTTTTAATTTAGCTTTTTATAAAAACAAAGAAATTTTAAGCTAAAAGCGTTATTAAAATATTTTATAATATAAAATATAAATATAAAAAATATATTTTAATACTAGATTATAAAAATTATTATTATAACTATATAAATAATAGCTAATTTAAATATATATTAATAATAAGTTAAGTTTAGTTATAATATTAAATAATTAATATTAAAGCATAGCGTTAATAGCTATAAAGTTAAAACTTTTATTATAAACTATTTAAAAATATTGCTTATATAAATAATTAATAGTTTTATCTGCAGCTTTATTTATAGCTTTTTTTTTACTTTAGTATAATATTATATAAAAAGATATTTTGTTTAAAATATTTCTTATAATAATTTTTTATTTTATTTTATAAATAAAAAAAAAGTTAATTATTTAATATTTAATTAAACTTTTTTAACTTTTTAATTTATATTTTAATTTTTTAAACTAATAAATATAATATTGCTTATTAACTTTATAAATAGCTATATGCTGCAAAAAAAATTAAAAAATATTTTAAATTATTAATTAATATAAATAAATAATAAATATATAATAAGTTAGTTAATATTTAAAAATTTACTGCTTAATATATTTTTTTTTTTTTTTTTAATAAAATTTTTTTTAAAGCAAGTATTTAATAAAAAAACATTAAAAAATATTAAACAAATCGCTAAAATAGCTTTCGAGCATATAATAACTTATAGCTACGCATATAATAATAATAGTTTATTAAAATATAATAATAAAAAACTTATATTATAAAATAAAAATTAATTTAAAAAAAAATGTTGTCGAAATAATAACATTTATAAAAATTTAAGTAGTTTAAAAAAAAATAAATGCTTATTTATTTTAGCGTGCGATTAAAATTTATTTTAAATTATTAATTAAAATATATACGCGATAAATATATATTATATTAATAATTTTTAAAAAAGCTAGCTTTAATTATATCTTTTTAATAATAATATTTATAAAGCAATATTTTAATAACAACTTATTTAATAATAATAAATAAATAAAAAAAATAATAGTTAATAAATTAATATATAAGCTTTATTTATAAAAGAATTATAAGTTGCTAAAAAATAAAAATAAAAAGCATATATTAAAAGCTCTCGAAAATAAAAAATTTAAAAAACGTTTAATACTTAATATAAAAATTTTAAACTTAAGTTAGCAAAAGATTAACTATATAATAAACAATAAAAAATATATATTTATATATTAATAGTAAAATTTTATAGCTGCTTTTATTTAAATAATTAATATTAAAGCAGATTTATTTTGTAAAACATGCAAAAAAAAACATAGAATATTTATTAATTATATAGTGCTTAAAAACCTAAAGCATTAAAAAGCTATAAATAAAGTTTATATAAACTATTATTTTAAATATAAAATATTTAGCTGCTTTTTTATTATATTAAATATATATTATTATATTATTTACTTTTTATTTATTTTATATAACTTTTGTTAATAATAGATTTTTTTTGCTAAAATAACTTTAATATGCTTAAAAAAAAAAAAGCTAAGCAAAATTATACTACTAATAAATTATAAAATAATAATTAAAACTTTAAAAAAATTATTGCATTATTATATAATAATAATAATATTAAATAAAAATAAGATTATTATAATAACTAAATTTAAAAATTAAAAAACAATTTAATATAAAAATATTATTTTATAAATATATAAAGCTTAAACTATTTAAAATATTTTTATAGTTTTTTATATAGCTAATAAGTTTTTATATATAACGCTTTTATTATTTTTATTTAAACTTAAAAAAAATCTAGCTAAATATTTTAAAGCTTAAATAGCTTTGCTTATTATTTATTTTATATATTTAAAATTTAATTAATGCTTATACTTTAATAAAAAAAAATAAAAAAAATAATATAGTTTATAAAGCTTTATATAAGTAGCTTTTTATTAATACGTAAGCTTTTATATAATAAATATATAAAAAAGCTTAAATAATTAAAATATTTTATTGCTTATAGCTATGCAAAAATTAATTTTTTATATAAAATAGCTATTTAATATAGCAAAAAAAAAATAAAAAAAATAATAATAAAAAAACAAAAAGCTATAGTTTATTATAGTTTAAAAATAAAATAAAATATATAAAAAAATAAAATATAATTATTTATAGCTTTTAACTTATATTATATTTTTATTTTTTTTAATATAAAAGCTAGCAATATATAAATTATAAAATTTTTTAATAAAAGCAGTTTTAGTTTTTTATTAATTTTAAAAACTTAAAAACTACTACTAAAAATTATTTATAAAAACTATTTATAATCGTTTAGCTTAATATAAAAATAAATCTTTATTATTATAAATAAGCAAAAATTAATATTATATAATAAATATTAATAATAATATAAAAATAATAAATTTAAAAACTTAAAAGTATATATTAAGTATAATAAAGCATAATATAATACTGTATTTATACTAGGCCTTGTTTTATTAATTAACTAATTATTTGCTATAAACTTTAAAAATAGCAAAAAATAAAATAAAATTAATTTTAAGCAGCTAGGTCGTAATATTTTATAATTTATTTAATTAGCTTTTTATTAACTTTTGCTTAGTTTTATATTATTTTATAATTATTTATTACGTAAAAATAGTTTTATTTATTATATAAAAAAAAAGCTAATAAATTATAAAAAATAAATATTAACGCTTTTTTAAAAAATAATAATAGAAATAAAAATTATTTTTAACTAATAATAAATAAAATATTTTTATAAAAAGCTAAAAATATAGCAAAAAATATAAATTAGTAATAATATAATATATAGCTTTAATAATAAAACTTTAATTGCTTATTAGTCTTAGTATAATAATATTTTTTTTTTTTATTAAATATGCTAATAAAAAAAATAATCGAAAAATTTATTAAAAATAAAATATTTATTATTTATTTAAGTATAATATATTGCTATGCTTAAAAAAAATATTTTATATTGTTTATTATTTATTAGTTTATTATTTTATAAGTTTAAATAGTAAAATATAAAATATAGAAAATTTAATATAATATTAGTTTTTGTTATATTAAATATATTATTAAACTTACGCTAAAGTAGCTAATTTTAAATTATAATAACTTTATAATTCTTAAAGTACTGCGCAAAAAAAAAATAATATTAATAAAAGTTTTAAAAAATCTTTAAAAAATATAAAAGCTTAAATTAAACTATTAATAAAAAAATAAAAATAAAATTAATAAATAATATATTATATTATTATTATTATTAAGCCTTTAAATATTTAGGTTAAGGCGCTTTTTATTATTAAAAAATAGCAAAAGATATAGATTTTTTTATTAAAATAGTTTATATATAAATTAACAGTATAGGCGCTTTATTTTATAAGCTAATAAAAAATAGCGCTAAACTTTATTAAATTAACTAATAAAAAATATAATATTATAAGTAAAAAAAAATAATACTATTACGCTTTTATAATAATTATAAAAAAACTTAATAATATATAAAGCTATAAAAAAATAAAAAAGAATATTATATTATAAAAAAAAGCTTAAGCAGTAAAATAATATAATATTTTTTAAAATAAATAACTTAATTTAGTTATTAATAATAGTTTATTTTTTATAACTTAAAATATTATAAAAATTATATATATAAATAAATATATAATAGGTTAAATAATGTTTTTAGTAGAAAAAATAATAAATATTAAAAAGTTATAAGCTAAATTAAATTTTATATAAAAAAAAAAAAACCTAGAAAAAAAAAAATTATAAAATTATTTTAGCAAAATATAATTAAAGCTAAGCTAATATAAATAATAATAATTAATTAACGTATAAAATTATTTAATATATTAATATTTAAAATAATAAAATTATTATAAAATTATTAAGCTTAAATATATTATAAACTATAAAATAGCTGCTATAATATTTAAATATAAATATAAATATAAATAAAAAAGCAAAAGTAAATATTATTATTAAGTGCTATATATTTTATGCTGCATATATAATTAGCAAGCTATTATTTTAAAGCTATATATCGGCTTATTTTTTATTAATATATTTTAAATAATTTTTGCTATTATATTTATATTATATAAAAGCATATTTTAATAGGTATGCTATTTATATTAAAACTTTTTTTAATATTTTTTCGGTTTATATTAATATATTATATATATTAAATAATCTTGCTGTTAATAATTAGCTTAAACTAGATTAAAAGTATATTATAAAGAAATTTAAGTTTTTAATTATAGTTAATTAAAAATATAATATAAGAGATAAAAAAAATGCTATAATAAAAAAAAAAAAAAAAAAGCGAAATAAGTTAAAAAAGCTATTAAAAATAGATTTAATAATATATTATAAAAATAAATACTTTAGTAATATTAATTAACAAGCTTTTTAAAAAGCTATATTTAATAATTTAATAAACTTTATTAAAAAAGTTAAAATAATAAAATATTAGCTTTGCTTGCAGCGCTTTAAAATATTTAAATATAGTATTTATAGTAAATTTATTCTAGCATTAAATATTATAAAATAAATATATTATTATTTAAAACTAAGCTGCTTTAAAAAAAAAATAAGTTTAAAAAAATATATAATAATAAAATTAAAATAACTAGCTTTTTAAAAAAAATAATTAAATAATATAAACTAAATAAAATAGTTATAAAGTTTTTAAATTTTATAATTAATTATATAATTTTTATATTAAAGTAATATTTATTAAAATATAAAAGTAAAAAAAAGTTTTTATAATTATAAAAACTTAAAAAAAAATAAATAATATTAAAAAATAAGTCGGCTTATATATTATATAGTAAATAATAAGATTTAAGTCTAGAAAAAAATTTAATAAATTAAGTAAGCTTTAAATATATATATATAGCTTTGTTTTATAGCTTAAAACTTATATTTTATAGCATAGCTAAGTTAATGTTAATAATATTAGCTAAAAAACGCAGCTTTATTAAAAAAAATAAAGCTAAACTAAACTAAATAAATAATAAAAAATAGCTAAAATTATATAAAATATAATAATATTAAAATATTAATATATATATTTTAATATAAAAAAATAAAACCTATTTTAATTTATTTACGCTTATAAAAATTATTTATTATATAAAAAAAGCGCACACGCTAAAAAAAGCTATATTAATATAATTTAATTATTAACTATAAAAAACTTTAATAATATTAGCAAAGCTAATCTTAAGAATTAATATTTTATATTTAATTATTTTTTAATGCTGCGCATAAAATAAGATATTTAAATCTTTTGCTTATATAAAGCTAGTATATATATATATTTAAATAAGTTTATATTATTTTATATTATTTATAAGTTTAGCATTAAACTATATTAAAAGCTTTAATATATTATTTAACTTATAAAATTTAAAGGCTTAAATAATTTTGCTTAAGTTTTTATTTAATATTATTATTTTTTATTGCTATAAATTTTTTTTAAGTGCTTTAATACCGGATATTTATAAATATATCGTATAAAATATACTTTAAAAAAAGGATTTATTTTATTTATTTGCAAACAGTTTTAAAAGTATTATAAACAAGATATATATTTATTTTTTATTACTTTAATAATAAGCAGCTATTTATTTATATTTATATATAAATAAATATATATATATTTATAGCATCGCTAAAAAAATATACTAGCTAAATATTTAATATTTTTAACATTTTATATTTAAAACTTATAATTTTATTATTTATTATTTTTGTTTTATATTTTTTTTTATATTTATAAAACTTATATAAATATATTTTATTTTTTATTATTAATAGTTATATATTTATTTAGCTGCTTTATTGCTTTAGCTAGTATATTTTATAATATAAATAAAATTATTTTAACTGCTAAAGCAGTCGCTAGCTAGCAGGCTTTTATAGCTAAAAGTAAAGCTAAATTATTTAAAAAAGTTGCTTTAAGCGCAAAATATAATTAATTTTATTTATTATAAATATTTATTAATAAACGTTAGCTAATATTTATTTGCTTTTATAAACTAAGTTTTAAAAGCTAGTTATATTTTAATAATTCTTTTATTAAAACTTTTTATTATATATAATAAAAATATAAACTTGCAGCTATTAAAAACTATAAAAGTTTTAAATATTATTATAAAAAATATTTTTTAATAATTAATAATAAGTAAATTTAATTTATATATATTATTAAAAGTAATTAAATTATAAAAAAAGTAAATTATTTTCGGTAAGAAAAAGTTATAGCAGATTTAATAAAAAAGATTAAAATATATTTTAGGTTTAATATAAGCTAAGCAGTTTATAATAAATATTTTTTAAACAAAAATAACTTTAATAATAATTTATATTTTAAAAAACTAATAGTTTTAATTTATTTAAATAATTGCAAGAATAAATATTTTAAAACTATTTATTTTTTTAGCTATAAACTACTTAAACGGTTATTTTAAACTTATAGTTATATAAAATAAAAAAAAAAAGCTTGTTTAAAAATAGACTTATATAATTTTAATAACTTTATTAAACAACTAAAATAGTAAATAATATAAAAAATATTTTACTAAAAATAATATTAACTAAAGATAAAAGCTTTGCAAAAGATTTTAAAAAAGCAAGGCTAGCTTTAGCGCTAATTTTTAAAGCTTTATATAAAATAAAGCTTTTTATAAAAACTTTAACGCAAAACTAAAAAAAAAATATATATAACTTAAAAATATTTAGCTTGCTAATTTTATAAAAATTATAATTATAGCTAGTTTTATAAATTTTTATATAATATAAAACTTTTAAAACGTAGTAACTTTTTATATTTTTTTATTAATAACGCTTAAAGCTATTTTATTTTTTTTTAAACCTAATATAATTTATATTAAAAAAGTTTAGTTAAATATTTAAGCAGCTAAATAATTTAAAAACTAAGTTTAATAAAGCTTTATAGCAAAAAGTTTTGCTAATAATAAGCTAAAACTAATATTATAAGTTAATAAAAAAATAATAATAAATATATAATTGTTAAATTTAATTGCTATTAAAATTATATAAAAGGTTAATATTAAATTAATAAAAAAACTAAAAGTTATTAAAATTGTAAAATATAATAAAAATTTAAAAGCTAATAAATATATAAAAATAACCGATATAGCTAAAAAAAGCAAAGCTATTAAAAATAAAATATGTAGTAAGCTTAAAATAATAAAAAAGTATAACGCTATTAAAGCTAGGCTTAAAAAGCTTTTTAAAAACCTAAAGTTTAGTAAAAAAAGCAAAACGCTGATTTTAATATATTTTTTATTTTATTTTAAATTTTTTAAAATGCTAATTATTTAAATTATTAATTATAAAATATAATTAAAAACGAACTAAAAAGTAGTAATATTAAGCTATAAACTTAATTAATAAGTAAATTATTAAATATTTTTTAGGTTTATAATAAAAATTATTGTAAAGTTATTAAATTAAATTAAAATATAAGCTATTAAGTTTAGCTATTTTAAATAAAATAATAGATAATTTAAATTAAAAGCATTTTAAATTAAATTAAAAAATTATTAAAAACTATAAGCTTAATATATAATTTTAGCTTAAAATAAAATAGCTTAGTAATTATTACTATTTTTATTTTATAGGCAATAAAGCAGCTATAGCAAATTTAATTATATAATAACTAAGTATACCTGCAAAAAAAAAATAAATATTAAAATTATATAATTAATATAATAAACGCACGCAAAATATATTAAATATTAATTATATTTATAAAAAGTTATTAAATAATAAATAGTATATAAAAAAGTATATAAAATAAAATATTAATATAATTAAATATATAATCGCTTAAAAATTAAAGCTTATAAAATGTTTTTATTTAAAAAAAATCTAGAATAAAATATAATATTATTTAAATTTAGCATATTTAAATAACTGTTTGCTTATTATAATATAATATAAAAAATTCTTAATAAATTAGCGTATTTATATAAGTTTAATATTATTAAGCTTAGTATTTATTTATATAATTATCTGCTATTATAAAATTTTATAAACGCAAAAGCTAATTATATTTTTTTAGCTTTAAAAATAAAATGTTTTAAATAAATATATTATAAATTTAAAAATATAAAAATACTGCTTTATTATGCTATTTTATTTTTTACTGCTATATTTATATTTTATAATTTATAATATTATATAGTTTGTTTATTATATTAAAAAATAAAGCTTATTTTTTAGCTATTGCAAATAGTTTATTTTTTTATAAGATTTAAGCTAATTAAACTTAAGTCTTAAAAAATATTTTAATTTAAGCTAGTTTAAGCTGCTAAAAATTAATTATGCTAAAAAAGCGTTATTAGTTAATTTAGTTTATTAAGCTATTTTTAGTAAATCTTAAACTTAATAATAAAAATATAATATATTTTATTTGCTAATTTGCTTTATAAGCTAGTTTTAAGCTACTTAATAAGTTTTTATAAATTGTTTATAAAATATTTTAAATTAAATTATTTATAATTTAATTAATAATAACTTAAGTATATTTTATTAAAAATAATATTTTGCAAATAATTATTATTATTTTTATAACGCTTGTTAAAAATAATTTACTTAATTATATATTTTTTATTTTTATATATTTTATTATATTATTAAACTAGACCTTATAAAGCTTTTATAATAAAACAAAAGCTTTAAACAGCATAAATATAGTTTTTTATTATTGATCTTTTTTATATATAGGCTTAAGTTAATTAATAAATTTAATTTAGCTAATTTATATAAAATTAATATATATTAAAAAATAAAAAAAAAAAAATATATAGTTAGTTTATTAATTATTATATGCTTAATATATATATAAAAGTATTTTTATAATTGTTTTATTTTATTAAAAAGGCATATTAACAATATTAACGTTAATTATTAACCTTTTCGCTTATTTAAATAATAAATATTAGCTTATATATTATACTTTATATACGCTAAATATTTAGCTAATTAAATTAAATAGCTAAATAAAAATTTTTAAAAGTATTAATATAGCTGCTAAAAAGCTAGCTTCTTATATTTTTAAAGTAAAAATTTTATTAAATAAGAACTATTTTTTTAAATATAAATTACTATATGCAATAATTAAAAAAATTTAATATAGTTAGCAAAATTATATTATAAAAATATAAATAAGCTTTATAATTTAATATTTTATAATATATTTTTTTTAACTAATTTTAGCTTTATAATACTAGTATATATAAGCTAAAAAAATAGCAGCGCTTTATTTAACTTAAATATAAAATACTTTAATATTATTAATTTTTTTTTTATTAAGCTTATTTATATTTATATTAACTAATACTTATAACTTATTGCGCTTAATTTAATAAATAACCTGATAATATTATTAATATATTATAAATATAGCTGCAGTAAAGTTTTATTATATTAGCTTATTTTTATTACTAATATATTTTTTATTAGCGTTTATAATAACTTTTTAAACCGGCATAAAATTTTAAAGCTTATTAATTAATATTTTACGCTGCTTAATAAGCTTAAAACTAATTAAAGCCTAAAAAAAATATTAAAATATAAAATTATATATTAAAAGCTATTTTATTTTATATTATATTAATAAATATTTTAGCTTAAAAATTTATTAACTAGAAAAATATTTTATTAAACCTAAATTAGTTTACTTTAAGCATTAAAGCTAAAACAGCGTATAAACCGGCTTTTTTTTAAGTTTTAAAATTATAACATTAATAAAATAATAATATAAATAATAAAATGCTAAAAATATTTAAATTTAAGCAATACTAAGTTTTTATATTATAAGCTTACTTTTAAATATGCGCTTGCAGATAATGTTATTAATAGTTAAAAATATAGTTATTAATTAAAAGTTAAAAATAAATAGTAAAAAAAAAAAAAATAAAAAAAAAAAAAAAAAAATAAAATAAAAAAACTAATAAATAATTAATAAGTAAAAAAAAAGTAAAAAAGTTAAAAAAATAAAAGCCTTTAATTAATTAACAGGCTTTTTAGCTAGCAGATATATATTAATTATATAATAAAAAAAGTAAGAATTATCTTTTGCATAAAGTCTACGTTAAACCTTTTATATAATAAAGCAAAATAACATATATTGCTATTTTATGCTTTTTTAACTAGCTATAATATATTTTAACTAAATAAATATCTTATTATAATATATTAACTAATAAAAGCGTTAAAAAATTTTTTATTTTAATTAAATAAAAGCTTAAATATCTGCTTATTAATTAATAAGCAAAAATGCTATTTTTAAAAAATATTTAAACAAGCAATAAAAATATAAGTATAAATATAAATATAGCTATAGCTATAGCTATAGCTATAAATATAAGTATAAGCTGCGCTTTTTAGTTATAATTAATTTTATATTAAATAAAACTTAGCAGCAACATTATAATTTTTTTTATTATGCCTTTTTATATATATGCCTTTATATATATAGTTTATGCTTATATATTAATTGCTAAAAAAAAAAAAAAAATAAAGATTTACTTGTTGCTAGATTTAAATCAGCAGCTTACCTATAAATAAACAAAATATATTTTTATTATACTAAACAAGTCTATAAAATCGCTTGCGTTTTAAGAAGTAAATAAAGGTCGCTATAAAAAAAAGTAGTTATAAGCTAACCTATAAAAAACCTTTGGCCTCTCTTGCGTGCCTATCCTTAAAGGCCAATAGCGTACGCTTAAATATAACTAATATAAATTTTCAACTAAAATATAATAATTATTTTAGTTAAAGCTTTATATTAAATAAATATAAAATAAAAAATATAAATAGTTATTTAAGCAGCTTTATAATATTATTTAAAAATTAACTTAAATTTTATATAATTTATTATTTTAAATTTTTATTTTTAAACTTTATTTAAATTTTAAATCTTTATAATTTATTTTAAAAATAATTAAATTCTTATTAAATATTAAGCTTTATAATAATTTTATAATAGTTATTAATTTATAAATTAATATTTTAAAAGTAAAAGTTTTAATAATAAAAAATTATATTAATATTTATTTTAATAAGTTAATAATAAAAATAAATTATTTGCTTAATAAAAAGCTTTATTTATTTAATAAAAAGCTTTATTAAAAATTAAATAATAAAAAAAATCTTTTTTAAAAATTAATAAATTTTTAAAAAAATAAAGCAATATATATAAAAATATTAGCAAATATAATAAATAATAAAAAATTAAAAAATAAATTA
>MU380559.1:0-22001 GCA_022495085.1 Xylaria sp. FL1042
ATATATAATTAAATATTTAGTTTTTTTTTAAGCTTAGCTAAATATTTTTTTTATTTTATATTTTTATAAAACTAAACTTTTAAAAATTTTATGCTATTTATTAAGTAAACTATAACGCTTAATAAATAAACTATTTAAATAAAAGCTGCTTTATTATTAAAAAAATATATTAGCTTATTTTTTTATAGCGTAAATTTTATACTATATTTTATAGCTTAGCTTTTATAAATTTTTTATGCTGTTTTTAATATTTTATAGTTTTATTTTATTTTTAAATTAGCTATTAATAAATTAATATTATTAATAAAGCTAGCTATTATTAATTTTAAATGCGCTGCTAAGTTTTTATATAGCGTTAAAATATATAAAATAAAAAATAAAAATAATAATAACAATTTTTATAATATTTTTGCTTTTAATATAATAAGTTATAATATTGTTTTATTAAAGCAAAGTTATATTATTTTATTAAATATAAATAAATAAACTTAAAAAATAATTTAAAAAAAATAGCTTTTTTATTATAAAATATATACTAGCTTTTTTTTATTAATAATATTAAAAGTTTTTATAATATTAAGTTATAATAACATAATAGTGCTTTTTTTATTAATAGCTATTTTAGCAGCTCTTGCTACTAGCTTAATTATTATATTAGTTAACTTATTTTTTTTATTGCTTATTTAGCCGCTAAATAAAAAGCTTTTATTTTTAGCTATTTTTATTATATAATAATAAAGCTTTTTTTTTAAAATCTTTTTAATTATATATATAAGCGTAATTAGTTTTTAACTTTTAATAGTTTTTTTAACTTTTTTAAGCTTGCTTAGCTTAAAAATAATAATAATTTTAGCTTGCTAAAACTTTGCTAAGTAATATTTTAATATAAAGCTAGCTATATATAATATAGCTAGCCTTTTAGCTAAAACTAGCTTATATATTTTTAAAAAGCTATTAAATAAAAAGTTTTTGCTAAATATTTTTTAAAAAGCTAAAAATTAAATTAATAATATTATATTTTTTATTTTAATTAATATATTTATTTTAAAGCGCTAATAGCTATTATATATTAAGTTTTTAGTTAAAATATTAGTTAAGTTTATAAATAATGCTAAAAAAAAATATTTTGCTAGTAAAACAGTTTTTTTTTTAAAAATATTAGCAACCGCAGGTTTTTTTTTTAATTTACCTAGCAGTAAAATAGCTGCGATTTTTAAAACCGGTTTATATTTTAACCTAGCTTATTTAACTAGATTTTATAATAATTTTAAATTTTTAAACGCTTTTGCTAAAGCTTTTTCTTAGTTTTATTTTTAAGCTTTAATTATTTTTTTAGCAAAAGTTTGCTTTTTTTTTTTAAGCTTTAGTTAAGCTATAATAATTTTTTTGCTTTTAAATTTTTTATATAATTTTTTAGCCTGTTTTTTTATTATTATAACTTTTAATAACTATTAAATAAGCCTTTAATAGCTTTTTTTTAGCGTTTTTTTAAGCGTTGCTTTATTTATTATTTTTATTAGCTGTTTAATTAATAAATTAAAAGCTGCGTTTAATTTATTAATTGCTTGCAAAATATTTATTTTAATAATAATAACTATTGCTTTTGCTGCTATTTTTTTTTATTAATCTTTAACTAGTTTTATTTTTTTATTTTATAAATATATTTTTTTAAGCTTAATTTTAACTTTATTATTATTTAAATAACTTTATAATTAAATTTTAGCTATTTTAAATTGCTTTAATATATTATAGCTAGTTTATTAAACGCTTATATTAAATTTATTATTAAGTTTTTTTTAGCTTTAACAAGTTTTAGTTATTTTTTTAAAAAGAATATTTAATATTAAGTCTTATACTATTATAAATTTTAAAAACTTTTTTATGCTTTTATTTTAGCAACTTTTTAAATTTTATAATAAATAATATAAATTAAAATTTTTTATTATTATATATTTTTTTATTAGTTTATTTTTATTTTTAATAATTTAAAATAAGCTTTATTATTTTAATTTATTTTAATTAAGCAAATAAATTAATTATATAATTATTATTAAGTTTTTTTTGCTTATTATTATATATATTTAGTTTTTTTTTAAACTTTTATTTTAAAAATTTTGCTATAATTTTTTTTTTATATATAATATAGCTTTTTTAGCTAATTATATTAAGCAATATTTATAAGTTTTTAAGTAGTAAATATTATTATATTTATTAATTAAAGATTTTTATATTATTAAATAATTAAAATTATTATTTTATAACGTTTTTATTATATTATTTTTTAATTTTATAATATTTTAAAATATAATATTATAAGTAATTTTATTATTTATAAAATTTTATTTTGTTTTTTATATAATAGTTGTTATAAATATAACTAAGGCTTGTAAAGGCTATAAAGCCTATATAACTTATTAGTATAAGCTATAATTATTAAATATAAAGGGTTATATTTTAAGCTAGAATATTTAATTAACGGGTATTTAAAGGTAGACTTATATTAAAAAGATAAAAGCTTTTATATAAATTTTATATAGCTTACTAGTTGCGTTTATATAAAAGAACTAATATATATTATTAATATAATTAATAAATTTAATATTATATGCTATTATTTATATTTAATAATAATTTTAAAGTTAAATGCAATTTAAAATTTTATATTTTTTATGTTTTTATTTATAAAAAGCTTTTAAGTTATAGTTTTACTACGCTAGCTATATATAAGCTGTTTATTATTTTTTTTTTTTAAAATTAAGATATTATTATTTACAGGTATTATTTTTCTAGTTAAGAAATCTTTAAATTTTGCTATTTGTAAAAAAAAAAGAGAAAAAATGTTTATTTTTTTAAAAATATATGCAGCTAGTTTAATAAGTATAAAAGCTTATCGATTTAATTTTTTTTTAAATTTTCTGTTTTTTTATTTTATTGCTTATGTTAATATAGTTATTTTTATTTGCTTAACTTAAATATTTATAATATTTTAATTTATTTTTAAATATTTTAATTTAATTATTGCAAGTTTTTTAAAACTTAACTTAGCAAAAAAAGCTTTAGCTATATTTTTTATTATATTAAGCTTTACTTATATTATATTTTTAATGCTTAAATAACGCATAATTATTTTTTGCTTATATAATTTAAATATTATAAAATATATTTAATTAAAAATATTTAAAGCTATAGTAATATTTTTTATTATTAAATATATAAAACAAGCGTTGTTTATAAAGCAATAAAAAACGCTGTATACTTTTAATGTTATTAACTAATATATATGTTTAGTTAATAATTATATTATTGCAAGCAAAAGCTAAGGTATAAGCTTAAAAAATATTTAAAAAAATATAACTAAAGATTTATTTAATATTACTACTATTAACTTTAAAAAAAATAATAATAGTAAATTTACTATAGAAAAGTTTTTATGCACTAGTTTTTAAAAAATTGTTCTAATTTTTTTTTTAAATAATAAACTAAGTTTAAACTTTATAAAGAGGCTATATAATAAACCTTATATAAAAGCCCTAGATTATAAGAATTTATTTAAAAAAAGTAGCAATAATAATATAAATGCTGTTTTAATAGTTGCAAGTATTAAAGCTTTTAACTTTAATACTTAGCAGTTAAATTTTAAGCTTTTTAATGCTTAAAGCTAAGCTTTTAAATAAAATTAAATATTTTATATATATTATAATAAATCGAGAAATTTTTTTAAAGGTTATTTAAGCTTTTATTTTAGTTATAATAAAGTTGTTTTAAATAATAATAATATATAATTTTTTAAGCTAAAGCAATTTAAAAGACTTTTTAAACTATTAAAAAATTATAATATAAAACAGCTTTAAAAAATTAAAACTGTTAAAAAGTTTTAAGCTGCTGCGTTTTAAAAATTATATTTTTTTTATTAAGCAAAGAATTTAATTATATTGCTTTCGAAATTAACTTAATGCTTAAATTATAAACAGTTTTAATTTATTTTTAAACTTTATTAAACTTTTTTTTAAAAAGCGCTTAATAAAGATTTACTTTTATATAGATTTTTATTTTATTTTTTTTAATATTAACAAGTTAAAATCTTTTTATATCTTTTAACTAGCTTTAATAACTGCGATAAACTAGCAGAAAACTTATTATTAAATATATTTTTATAGTTTAAAAAATCTTTTTTTAAAGAATAGTCTGCAAAAAAAGCATTAAAAAAAAAACTTATTAAAAAATATTAAATGCTTGCACTTTTTTTTTTTTTACTTTATATTAAGTTCTACGCTTTATTGCTTAATTTTTTTTTTTTAATTATACTACCTAAAATTTTTAATAAATATATTAATAAAGCTTATATTAAGTTTTAAAAGCTATATTTTTAATATAATAGTTTTAATTAAAATAGCTATTTTAAATAAAAAATATATTTTAATATAATAGGGCCTTTATTTTTATTATTTAATATATTAAATATTTAAATTTTAATAACTAAATATATAAAACTTATTTTTTTTTTTAAGTATATAAGGCAATTAAAGCTATAAAAATATTATTAAATAAATTATAAAGCTTAACTAGCTATTTTTTATAAAACTATAATAGCTTTTTTTTATATTTTTTTACTGCTGCAGCTTATTAAATGTTAGCGCTAAAAATAAAAGAGTATAATTAACTAAAAATATATTATAAAAATATTAATAGCTAGAACAGCATTTTAAGCGTGGCATAATAGGCTTAAATAATACTACTTAAGCGTTAAATATAATATTTGCCTTTAAGCATAAGTAAACCTAATCCTAAGTTTTTAATTTCTTTTATCGCTTAATCTAAGTTTAAAAAATATAATATAGCTTTGCTGCTTTATATAATCTAAGTCTAGTATTATGCTTAAATTTAAATAAAACTTAGCTTTTTATAAATACAAGATTATATTTATTAAAATAAAAAATATTATTTATATAATATATATATTAATGCTTAAAATAATTAGTAGTTAATAAGCTGCTTAATATACTGCTAAAGTTTAAGCATTAAATATATTAATATAACGCAAATAAAAAACTATATATTTTATAAGTTAATTATAACTTTAATTATATTAAACGTGCTAATTTTAATAATTTATTTTAAAAAATAATAATATATATAATATATAAGCGCTAAAAATAAACAAATATAATATTTAACCCTAATTTTTTTATATTAACTTTATATAATATTTTTAAAACAAAATATAAAAGCGATATATTTTTAGCTAATACTTTTAAAATATTAAGCCTGCAGTTTTATAGTTTTTATTATATAGCTTAATAAAATAAATCTTAAATAATTAAAAGATTTGCTTTATTATTTACTTATATAAATGCACGCGCCTTGCATAAAAAAAAGTCTTAAAATTAAAAGCTAAAATATTTTAAAACTAAAATATTTAAGTTTAACAGCATTTATATTTAATATATTATTTTATATAATATTTTTATTTTAATAATATAATTTGATTTTTTTTTTAAAAAATAGCTATATTTTTATTTAGTCTATATATTTAAATAAGTCTATTAAAAATATAGTTTTATTAAAAATTAAACAATTTACTAAAGCTTATAAAATTAAAACCTTTATTAATATAAATATATATAAAGCTAGCTTATTTAAACTTATATTAATATTTAAAAAGTTTACTTAAAATTATTTTTGCTTAATATTTTATAATATAGCTAATTTTAAAAGCTTTTAAAAAATATTTTTAGTTTGCTATTATTATTTTTAATATTATTGTTTAACTTAAATAAAAATATAAATATATAAATATATTATAAAAATGGTTAATCTGCTAAAATATTATTAACAAGTAATATATATTTATAAAGCAAGGAGTTAAAGCGATTAAGCAATAAAATTTAAATATATTTAATATATTTAAATTAAAACTAAACCAAAGTTATTATAGCGCGGTAAATAAATTAAAAGAACTATATAAATATTAATTAAAGTAAGATTTTTTATATATATATATAATAAGATTATATATATATATAGGTTTAGGTTTTATTATATATTAGTTTTTAATGCTGTTAAAGTAAAATATTAAACCTTAAGAACTTATAAGCCTAGAGAATTATATTTATATTTTTTAAAATATATTATATATTAATATAACGCTGTAGCTATAGTAGCTTTTTTAATTTTATATTTTTTAAAGCAGAAATTATTTTATTTTTTATTTTTTATTATTATTTTTTTATTTTCGATTTATTTCTTACTTTTATACAGCAGTTTAAAGCTTTTTAGCTTTAGCATTTAACGCTTCTTTTACATATTAAACGTTAGGTATTTTAATTAATTAAGATTGCTATAGCTATTTAAAGCGAAATAAAAATTATATATAGTTTTAGCTTAAATAAAATAAAATTTATAGTTAATCTTTTTTTATTTTTTAAATTTAAACTATTTAATATAATAAATATATATGCAAACATTATAAAAATAAGCAAGCAGCAATAATATTATAACATTAAATAGCTATTTATTTATAATATATATTATATATAATAAATTATAGTTTTTTATAATTAATATTAAATATAAAATTTTATTTTAACTTTTTTATAATAGCTTAATATTATAAATAATATTATTTAAACTATTTTTATATAAACTAAGCAGGTTAATTATTTGCGTAGTATTTTTTTTAAGCTTATTATATTTTTTTTTTAAAACTTGATTTTTTAAATAATTAAACTATTGTTTAAAGCAAGTGCTAATAAGCGTTTTAATATTTTATTTAATTAAATTATATAACGCTAAATAAAAGTTAATTTTAATTTAATTGCCTATGCGCGTTTATTTATTTTTATTGCTTTGTTTTATAAATTATTAGTTAGAGTTTTTTTAAAGAAATATATTTATTAGCTATATAAATTTGCTTTTTAAGCTTTTATTTAAGCCGACTTAATTTTATAATACTACGCTAGTAAAGCTAAAAGCAATAGCTTTAAAAATATAATATATTAAACTAATATCGCTTTTTTTTTAAAAAAACTTATATTTAATAAAGATTATATTAAATAAAAAGTGGTTTTAGCTGTTGCAAAACAGTTAAATAGTAATATTTAACTTTTTATTAAGAAAAGCAATTAATAAGACCTGGCTATAACTTTTAATAAAAATTGTGCTTTTATTATAGATTTTTATAAAAACTAACTATAATATTTACGCCTTTTTAATAAAAGCATACGTAATAAAATCTTGCGAAAGATTAAAAAAATTTAAAAGAAATATATAAATTATTAATTAAGCAAATATATATCGGAAAATAAATTATCTTTAGTTTATAAAGTTACTTATATATTTATTAAAAATAAACAAAGGTTATTTTTAAGTATTAAGCAAAGTTTTAAAAGTAATTTTAATAAAAAAAATTAATATAATTTATAATAATATAACGCGCAATTTAACGCTATCAAGAGAAAAAAGCAGCATAAGCTATTTATTTATAATATTATATGCTTTAAAAACGCTTAAGCTTAAAGCTAATATTTTTATTAGTTATTAAATTATATTTTTTTATTTAATTAAAGATTTAGTTATTGTTTAAATTATATTATTAAAATATATAAGCTATATATAATCTTTGCGATTTTAAAACTTATTTATAAACAATTATAATATAAGCAAGCAGTAGCGTTTATTATTATTAAGCATTTAAATTAATAATAATAAAAAAAAATAAACTTTTATAATTATAATATATTATTAATATAAATATCTTTGCTTAAACAAAGCTTTATTATTTTAAGTTAAATATAATTTAGTAAATAATAATAGTTTTTAATTTAAGTTTTTTTACTATATTATTAAAGTAGTATATAAAACTTTAAAAACTTATAAGCTTAAATAAGAATTATTTATTTTAGAACACTATTAATTTTAATATAGCATTTTTAAAAATTAAAGTTCTTTTTTATTATATATTTATATTTTTATTTTTTTTTACGAAGCTAGCTAAAATTTGCTTAAATAAAAAAAAAGCCTAGTTAAATTTGCATTATTTAGTTTAGTTGTTGCAAAAAAAATATTATAAACAGTTTATAGCTTTATAAATTAAATTATTAATGCTTATATTAAGCTAAAAAAATAAAATAGCTTAATTATATAAAATTTATTAAAAAAGGCAATATAATTATTATAATAAAAATTTAAATATTAATAAAATTCTTAGTATGCTTTTATTTAATGCTTTAATGCTAGTTTAAGTCCGCTAGATAATATAATATATAATATTTATTTTTAGCAAGCTTTAGCTTATTTTATAAAATAATAATAATTTATATATAATATATTTTATATATTAGCTATAATTATATTATTTTAAAATTAAATATATATATATAGCTAAATATATAATAATCTTAGTTATTTAATAAATATATATATATTTTAGAGATAATAAGATATAGTTTTATATATATAAGCTATTTAAACAATATTATTTTTAAAATATTATATATTTATTTATATAGCAAAACTATTTAATATACGCTTTTTTTGCGCTATTTTATAAAACCTGCGCTTTATTAATAAAAGCTTTATTAATATGCTTTAAAAAAGATATTTTTGCTGATAATACTTTTAATATGTTTTTTATAAAATAATTACTTTGCTAGGTATTAACTTTTTTTGCTAGCAACTAAAATAAAATATATAAAAAGCTACTTGCTATTACGCCAGCTTAATTTATAAATAAAAATTTTGCCAAAAATAAATTTAATTAATTTTATATTATAATTAAAAGGCTTTTTAGCGTTAACTATAATTTTTAATACTATATATAATGTTTACTATAATATTAAAAACTAAGTAATATTAAACCTATTATTAAATAGTATATAAAATAAATTTTAATAAAATCTTTTATAAAAAGCTGTTTAATTTTTAATTTATTTATTGTTTTATAGTTAGTTTAATAAGCTAATTAAAAAAAATCTTAATATATTAAGCTTGGCCTAATTTATTATATTATTTAAAAGTAAGGTTAGTTTTTTATATTTTATTTTTAAAGTATTTATTAAAATTAACGCAAAAGCTATAAAGGTTAAATATAAAGTTTACCTTTATTTTTTTTAATATTAGCTTAGTTATTAAAAACTAACTATTGTTTAAAAGTGCGTTATAAAAGTTAAAAGCGATTAAATAAATGTTTAGCAAACTTTAACTATTAGTTTAAAATATTAGCGTAAAAAATAAAAGCTATTTATTTTTTTATTTATATTATATTAATATATTTATTTTAAAAACCTTAAAAATATATAAATATATATTATTATTATTAATATTAATATTAATATATACTAAGTATATAATTTTGTATAAAATAATGCTTTTTTTTTTATTATATAAATAGTTATAGCTTTTTAATTTTATTATATTAAAAGCAGTAATATACCTGCGCTTTTTATTAGCAGATATATATTTTATTAGTAGCTTATAGCAAGTTTTATTTTAAAATCCTTGGTTTTATAATATTTAGCAAAATATATAAGCAATATATTAAAACTTAAATATAAGTGCCTAGCTTAAATAATATAAACGCGCTGCGGCTTTAATAAGTATTACTATTACCAAATATATAATTAGTAATCTTATTAATATTGCTTGCATATAAAAAGCAGCAAGGTTATTTTATAACAAGGTTTAACTAGCTTTAAAATATATATATATTATAATAGGTCTAGCTTTTATTAAATTAAAACGCCGATAAAGCAGCACAACTAAGCTAGTAATCTTTTAATTAAAAATCGGCGTTATTAATATTTATTAGCAGTATTATTTTATTAGGTTTAGCACTATTTAGCTATATATATTAAATAAATTATTAATAGATAATAATTATAAAAAAATTAAAACTTTTTAAATTTAACTTAATAAATTAATAATTATTTATATATATATTACATATTAGAAATTAATCTTAACTTAATATTATTATTAATGCTTTGTGATTATTTATTAGTTTTATAAAAATATTTATAATTTAAAGTTAGTAATTTATAAGCGTGGCTATATTTAAAATGTTATTTCATATACTATGCCTTTAAAAATAAAAGGATATATTAATTAAACTATTACTGCTTTAGCATTAAAATATATAAATTAAAATAATAATAAGGTAATATAAATATATAAGCTTTTTTAAAGTTAAATTTAAATAGCGTTGTTTAAATTTAATATATTAAATATAAAAAAAAATATTTTAGTATAACCTTTTATATATTACTGCTATATAAAAATATAGGTTTTATTTAGCCGATTAGCTTATAATTAATTAATTTTTAAAGCCTTTGTTTATAATTATTTTTATTATAAAAAAAATAAAAGTTCTTAGGCCTATAAAACCTAATAAAATATTATATATATAAATTATATATAGAAAATATATTAAAGCTAAATATTAAACTTAGTAACTATAGCAGAAAATAGTAGCTATAGCGTGCTAAAAGACTGCTTTTATATAATATAATAACGCTTAGTTAAAAATAATAAAGTTTAGCTCTTTAGTATTAAGTTATTTATTTGCTTGTTTTTATATCGCTTTAATAAATACTAGTAAATACTTTACTACGCCGTGCAAAAAAAGAAATATAAAGTATTAAACGCTAATAGTTGCTATTTTTACTATAATAGTCTACTTTTTATTTTTATTTAAAGATTTATATTAATAATATTTAAATATAAGCAAATGTTTACTTTAACTTTATTAGTTAACGCAAGCTATATTATTTTTATGTTTATAACTAGGATTATATATAAATAATAGCTTTATAATTAGTCGACTTTTAAAAAGTATAGCTTAAAAACCTTTTTAAAAAGCTATTAATAGAGCAGTTATTAATCCAGCTAAGTTATATTAATTTATATAAGCGGTTTTTAATATTTTTAGCTATATATTTCCAAGATTTTCTTTTTATTATTATTTATATTATTGCTTTAATATAAAACTAAAATAATTTTTATATATATTTTATAATATAATGGATTAAAAAAGTATTAATTTTAATTAAAAAGCTGCACTAAAAATAAAAAGCTTTTGCTTTATAATATAAATACTTTATATTTTATAACTTCGATTATTAATTATTTTTATATTAAACTAAGGCTTATAAATTAATATAATAAAAATAAATTTAATTAGCTTATAACTTATTAATTATGCAGTTAAAAATATATTTTTAATTAAACTTTTTATTATATATTTTTTTTAAATAATCTTTTTTTTTTTTAAGTTTAAATTAAAATATAGCTTAACCTGCCGCTTTTGCTTTAATAGATTTTTTAGTAATAATTTAAATTATTTAGCAAAAAAGCAGTTAAGCGTAAGCTTAGCTTTTTATTTTTTTATATTTGCTTATTTAAAAGTATTTCGAGCGCTAAGTTAGTAAAATCTTTTAAATATATTATTAGCAGATTTTTTAAGCTTAATAAATTTTAACCTTGCTTTTAAAAAGCTAGCAGTATTTATACTGTTTAAAAAACTAATAATATTTATATTTTTAAAAAGTTTACTAAGTAAATATTTAGCGTTTTTAGTAATAAAGTTTTTATTAAAAAGTTTTATTAATATAAATTAAATTTAAAAGTTGGACTACTGCGCTTTTTTTATTAAATGCTTTTAATTGCTTAATATTAGTTATTGCTTTTTTAAGTCTTGCTTAGCGTTAGTTTAATAGCTAATTAACCGCAGGCTTAAAATACCAAGTAATATTAAATTAAACTATTTTTTTATCTCGCTTGCAACTTTTATTTTAAACTTAAATATTTAAATATTTAAGATTTAATTAATAAAGTTAAGCTTTTTTACTAAAATATATTATAAAGCTAGCTGTTTATATGCTGTATTATTAGCATAGGCATAAGCCAAGGCGCTGCAAATATTTTAAAAAACTTAAAGCTTTTAAAAAATAAATAATATAAAATACTTAAAGCAGGCTAATAAGCTTTTTATTATTTTAGCAATATAGTTTTTAATAAATTATAGCGGCAAACAATTATTATACTAATTTATAAAACAGTAAATATAGCGCTATATAATATTTTATAAATATCTGCTATTATTTTTTTTAAAATATATAATTATTTATATATTTTAGCTTAAAAGCAACCTTATAATATATTAATAACTAGTTTATTTCTAGTTTAATAAATTTAGTTATATTGTTTAGCTATATAATAAGCGACTAAGCAGACTTTAAAATATTCTTTTTACTATTTAGTTTTTTTATATTAAAATAAAGTTAGTTTTATATAAAACAAAAGTCTTTTTTTTTTAAATATATTTAAAGTTTTATTTTGCTTTTTTAAATAAAATTAGGCCAAGTTTTAGCCTTTCTTTTAATATTATTATCAATTAGATCTATAGTTTAATTTTAATAAAATATATATGCTAAAGACTTTTTTTTCTCTTTTTTTTTATTATTTAATAAAAAAAGCTAAATAAAAAACGTAAAACTATTAATAGTAATCTTAGCGCGATTAAAAATATAATACTTATTTTAAACCTTAAAATATTTATATTATATTATTATTTTATTAATAACTAAGGTCTTATATAGCAAAATATTTATTAACTAAATAATAATATCTTTGTTTTTATTTGTTTAAGAAAATATATTAAAACTAAAATATTAGCGGCTAATATATAAGGTAATATTATTTTAAGCTAGCAGAAAATTATAATAGCATAATTTATATAAAGCCTGTGCACCGAAAATAAAACGCTGCTTATTCTTTAGTTTTTATTTTTATTAAAAATTAAATATAAGCTTTTTTTGCAGCTAATTAAAAAGATTTTTATTAGTTTATCTAAGCTTTTTAATAAAATCATTATTATACCTATGCTATAAATTAATATTATATATAAACTTTATATTAATCTTTAATATATAAAGCTTAAATAGTTTAAAAAAAATAATATATTAGCTAAAGTTTAAAAGCTAATTTTTTGCAGCTATAATTAAAAACTAAAAAAAAAAAACTAAGCTAAAATATAAATAAATAAAATATATTATAAACTTAGCAAAAAAGCTCTTAATATTATTTTATTATAAGTAAGCTATTTAATTTTATAAAGGTTGTTAAACCTGGCGCTTTTTTTTGTTTTATTTAATATTAGTTATTTTTTTTTAGCTTTATTAGCTATTTAAAAGGCCGCGTAAATTAAGCGCAAAATATACTCTCGGCTAATAATATAAATATTATCTTAAAAAAAAGCTACTTTTATTTATATTTTACTGCTTTATTTTTTATTATAATATATTAGCAGCTTGCTATATTAACTTTATTTTAAAAATTACTTATATTTATAATATAGTTGCTAACTATAGTTTTTTAATATTATATAATTGCTGCGTTTAAAAAGCTTTAAATAAAATATCTTATTAAAATAAAAGCTATTTAATAGCCTAAGTAATATTTTTTTTTACCGATTTTGCCGGCTGCAACATAATTATAAATAAAACTATTTTTTTAGCTAACAAAAGTTTATTTAGCATTACTTTTATGCCGTTTATATAAAAAATAAATAAATTTAATAATTATAATATATTTAAAATTTAAGCTATATATAGTTTTTAAAGCTTTTTTTTTTTTTTATACCGCTTTATATAATATACTTATTAGCGCAAATTATATATAAACCGGCAAATAGTTTTTACTGCAAAAACTTAAGCTATTTTTGCTTATTACTTATAGCGCTTTTATAATAACTAGCTTTTTTTTCTATAACTATACTAGCTAAAAAGTTATACTTTACTTTTTAAAAATTCTCCGCTTAAATTGCTTATAAATAGTCTTATACCTTTTTTATTGTTATATTTATTTTTTTTAATATATAAAAGATTTTATTAACTATTTGCTGTTAGAATATATATAGCTGCTTTTTATAGCTATTTTTTTTATAAAGCAGGCTTAAATCTACGCTTTTATTTTTAGGTCTCAGCCTTTCTGCTAGCAAGTAAAAATAAATAATAGCAATAATAAATTAATAAAAAGCGTTTAAAATCTGCTGCCAGCTTTAGTCTAGCTTTTATTTGCTAGGCAGCAAAACTTATAAAGTTTTATAGCGATTTCGCTAAAATAGCAATATAATATTTTTTTAAAGCTGCTTAAGCTTAAATATTTTTTGTTTTTAGTTTTTTTAAAACTAAACAAAATCTTTTTAAAGCTTTTTAAATCTAGCAGCATTAAAATATTAATAAAATAAATCTAGCGACCTATTTTATAATATACTATAAGTTATTTTATTTTTTTATTTTTTACTAATATTTAAAATAATAGCTAAATAAAAAAAATAAATATAATTAAACTAAATATAATATAGTTAAAAACAAAATATAAATATATAAAGTATATTATTTACTAATATATAACTTATAAAAAATAATAAATTTAAATAAAATAATTAATATAAACAAAAATATATAAAATAATATGCCTGCTTGCTAAATAGCTAAATTTATTAAACGCTGTAGCTAACTAGCTTTTTTTTGCTTAATAAATATTATTTTAAAAAATTAGCTTTTATTAATATAATAAAACCAGGGTTAGAAATTAATATCTTAGTATAAGGACTAAACTTAGTACTATTAATTTAGTATTAGTATTAATACCAATTTTTAAATATTAAGCTAGTATTAATACCAGCTAATACTAAACTAATTTTTTTTAGTAGTACTAAATATTAAACTAATTTTTTTTAGTAATATTAAATATTAATTTAATAATACTAAAATACTAAAAAAATACTAAAATGAATTTTACTTAAAGAAATTTTAAAAAAATATTTTTTTAAAAAAAATAAAAGAATTAATTTATTAATTAAATAAAATAAATATAATATAAAGCTATATATTTTTAAAAAGCTCTTTTTTTATAGTTTTTAATTATATATATTTAATTAAAGTAAACTTTTAAACTAGCGTATTATAAATATATATATCTTTTAATTTTTAATAATTTCGTTATTTTTTTTATTAAAAAATTAAAATATTAATTATAAATAAATTTATTTTAATATTATATTTTATTTAAAATATATTAATTAATATTATAATAAATATATATATATTTATTATATATAATTATATATAATTATATTTTTATTATTTAAAAAATTATTTTTAATTAAAAATGTTTTTATATAATATATATATATTAAATATTTTATAATATATATTAAGGTGTTTTATTAGTTTAACTAATTTAACTAATTAAGTGACTAAATTAGTCTTAGTCGGACTAATCCACTTTTTAAGTGACTAATTTAGTTAAAAAAAAATTTATAAGTGATTAAATTAGTTAAAACTAGTGACTAAGACTAAGACTAAGACTAATTTAATCACTTTTAGTTAGACTAAAATGACTAAAATAATAGGTAATAAATAGGGAATAGGCTAGTAAAAATCAGTAAAAGTATTTTTTATATAAAGGTAAAAAAACGCTATTTAATAGTATTTTTTTCGATTTTTTTGGCCTACTAGTTCTTTTTTAAACTTTATTTAAACTTTAGCTTTTTTTTTTATTAAAAAAAAAAACCTTTTTTTTAAATAAAGTTTAAAAAATAACTACTAGGCCAAAAAAATCGAAAAAAATACTATTAAATAATGCTTTTTTACCTCTATATAAAAAGCATTTTTACTGATTTTTACTAGCCTTTTTCTTATTTATTACCTATTATTTTAGTCATTTTAGTTAGACTAATGACTAAATTAGTCACTCTTAGTCACTTAGCTTTTTTTTTTAAGTGACTAATTTAGTTAAAAAAGCCTTTTTAAGTGATTAATTTAGTTAGTGACTAAATTAGTCACTAAGTGATTAAATTATTCACTTAAAATTAAGACACCTTAATATATATATATAAAATAAAATAAATTTATATAAATAAATATTATATATTTAATTATTTTATTTTAGTAATTTATTAAAGCTTTGCTTTATTTTATATTAATATATTAATTAAATTATTTAAAATAATTTATAATAATAATATATATATTTAATATATATAATAAAATTTTATATATTTAAAAATAAAAGCTAATAATTATAATAAAAATTTTAAAAAAAATATTATTAAATAGCCCTTGTTTTATTATATATAAAATATATTTTTTCTTATTTTAATAAGGCTTTTTTAAAGCGGGCCTAAAGAAATTAGCTTTTTTAAATTTAAAATTAATATTTTTTTAATATTAGTATTAGTATTTCTTAATATTTTAATATTTTAATATTAGTCTTAGTATTAGCTAATACTAAACTAGCTTAATATTAGTACCGGCTTGTACTAAACTAAATTAATATTAATACCGGCAAATATTAAACTAATTAGTATTAGTATTAGTAAATATTAAATTAATAGTATTAATTTTTAACCCTGCTTATATTTTAATTTTTATTACTATTAAAATTTTTTAAAAAGTTATTTAATTGCTTTAATTAAATATTTTTTATAATATTATTAGCTTAATTATTTTTATAAGCTGCTTAATAAACTTATTAAAAATTATATTAAGCTTTTTTAAGTTATAAAATATTTATTTTTTTATTATAAACTTTTTAACTTTTGCTACCGCGTATATTTTATTTATTTAAAGCTAGTTTTAACTTTTTATTACTTATAAAATTTTTTTTAAAAATACTTTTAAGTTTAATAAAACTTTTACTGCTTTATAATTTAATTTTTTTAATTAAAGTTTTTTTAATAAATAATTACTAAATTTTTTAATATTTATATTAAGTTTATTATTAAATTCTTTTAATTTTTTATAACTTTAATAAGCTTTTTAAATAAAATTATTAAATAAAGTTTTTAATAAGCTATAAATTTTAAAAGCTTTTTATTATTATATAATATATATTTTAATTAGTTTTATAATAAATAATATAAATTAAAATTTTTTATAATTAAATATTATTTTAATAATAGCTTATAAAAAAATTTTTATATAAAGCTTGCTTATATTATATTTAAAAAGCTAAAAAAATATATTAATTATATAATTACTATACTTTTTTTATTTTTTATTTATACGCTTGCTTAATTTTTTTTACTTTTTATTTTTAGTTTTTTTAGCGCTAAGCACTTATTAATATATAAAATAGCTTTGCTATTATTTTAAATAATATTATAATTATTTTTAAAATAATATAAAATTTTTATTTTAATTATTTTAATTTTTTAAATAATAATAAAATTAAATTTAATTTATTATAATATTTTGCTTATATTATTATATAATTTTTTATATATATTTTATAAAGTTAGCTTAATTATAATTATATTAATAAAAATATTAGCGTTAAAAATCTTTTAAAGCGTTTTTTTTTTGCTAGTAAAAAGTTTACGCTTAAAATTTTAAAAGCTATAAGCGTTATTTTTAATATTAGTTTATTATTAGCTTATAAAATAAAATTAAAAGTTTTAATATTTATTTAAAATTATTTTAAGCATATTATATATATTATTTTAGCTTGCTTGTTTATTTTTTTATTTAATTAATATATTTTTTATTATATTTTATAGCGCTTTTTATAGTTTATATATTTTAAAATAGCTTTTTTAATTTTTATAAAATATTTTTTTTTAAATATTTAAAGCTTATATAGCATTTATATTTAGTTTTTTTAATATAATAAGCTATTATATAATTATAGCTATAATAATTAAAGCATTATTTTATTTTAACTTTTAATATAAAAAGTTTATAATTAAAAAGTTAAACTTTTTAAAATAATTTATTATTTATAAGCTTTTAAGTAGCTATTATAATATTTATATAAAATAAAATAGTATTAAAATAAGCTTTAATATTTTTTAAGATTATTTTTTTATATTTATTAAACTTTAAGCATATTTTTTTTAAAGCTATTAAAAGCGTTTTATTGCTATAAATTTTTTTAAAGCAAGCTATAAAATTTTTTTTTATTAATACTATTATTTTTTTTTTTTTATAATTTAGTTTTTATATTAAATATTATTATTACTTAATTGTTTTTTTTAAAACTTTTAAAAAGTTTTTTATTAAAAATAAATATTATATTATTATTAAAAAGCTTTTTTGCTACGACTGCTTTAGCTTTAAAAAGCGCTATATTTACTACTATTATAATTATTATTAGTTTATATTTTTTAAAAGCTAAATTTTAGTTGCTAGCTTTAATAATTATTTTTTTATTATGCTTATATAATAAAGCTATTATATTTAAAGCTTGCTAAAATTTTATTATAGCTGCTTTTTATATTTATATTTAAATAATAAGCTATATACTTAAGCTTTTTAACGCTTTTTAAAAAGCTTTATTAAAATTTTTATATATAATAAGCTTATTTAAATTATTATTAATTAGTAAGCTTAGCTTAGTTTTAGCGCTTTTTAATAAGCTTATAAAATATTTAATAAATTATTTTTTTTAATATTTTTTAAAAAAAAATAACTTTTAATTTATTTTTTTATTTTTAATTAATTAAATAAATAGTTTTATAAATTAATTAATTAGCTTATATATAGCTGCAAGTTTATTATTTTTATTAAAAAATATATTAATATATTTTTAAAAATTTATAATAAACATGTTTATAATAAATTTTATATTATTATTTATTAAATTATTAATAAAAAGATCTTTTATTAATATATTAATAGCTTTTTTATTATGTTTTATTATTATTATTAATATAGCTACTTAGTTTTATAAAGCTTGTTATAATCTTTTAAAAATTTATAATTATAGCTTATAAGCTTTTAAGCTTATAAAATTATATATAAAAGTTTTTAATTTATATTTTTATTTTATTTTTATTATATAAATTATTATTTATATAATTAAATAAATTTTCTTTTTTATTTATAATTAAAATATATTTTTTAAATATAATTTAAACTAATATATTAATAATATAAAAAATATAACAAATATTATTTATAAACTCTTTATTAATAAAATTTAAATAATTTTACTTAAAAAACTTTATAAATATATTATTATTACTTATATTATCTTAGGTAATATTATATATTAATTAGTTAAAAGTATAAAAATAATTAAAGTAAAATAAATAAATAAATAAATACTTAAAAATAATATTTAAAAAAAATATTAAAATATAGCTTTAATATATTTAAAAAATTATTAAATATATTTAAGCTTATATGCTTGTTATTTATTTTATTAAAACTAATTAACTTATATATTAAGTTAAATTTAAAATTAATAAAGTAAATAATAACACTTATAAAAAATATTTGCGTATTAAAAGTTTAAATATTAAAAATAATAAAAAAAATTTATTATTTTTAATATTAACTATTAATTTATTATTAAAAGCTATTAAAAAAGCTAAAAAAATAAATTTTAAAATAGCTTTTATTTTATAGCGATTAATTAAAAAATCTTTATTTAAATAATTAATAATTAAAAATATAATATAAAAATATAAAAAAATATACGGTTTTAAAAACTATATAAAATCTTAAAAAGATTTTAAATCGATAATATTAAAAAATAAATTATTATTAATAATAAAATTAAATATTTTATTATTAATAATATTTTTATAGTTTAAATTTTAAAGTGTGTTATTTTAAGCTTTTTTTTAAGTTTATAAATTAAAAAAATCGCGATTATTAAATAAAGTATTTAATTTTATTAAAATAAATTAATAAAATTAATAAACTTAATAAATTTAATAAATAAATAAATACTTACTTTTATTTAATCGTTTTTTAGTTTTTTTATTATAAGTAATTATAAAGTGTTTTAATTTATAATGTTTAATAAAGTTAAAAGATTAAAAACCTTTAACTTTAACTATCGATTTAAATAAACATTTATATTAAGTTAATTAGTTAAAAAATAAAATAAAATAAAATAAAATACTTATATAATATATTATATTAATATTTCTCGATTTTTATTAATATTAATAAATAATAAAGTTTTAGTAAATAAACCTTTTTTAATAATATAAATATTAAATTTTTTATTGTTTAATTTAAAAGATTTATTATTATAATTATTTAAAGCAAACAAATTATTATTTAATTTATAATCGGTATTAAATTCGGTATTTAATTCCGTATTAAAATTATCGATATCGAAAGTATTAAAATTATCGTTATTTAAATTACTATAATTAAAATTATCGATATTTTTAAAAGAATTACTTAAAATAATAATATTTTCGTTATATTAAACCGTTTAATAATTAAAAAAAAGATTTTATTTTAAATAAAATAATAAAGTATAATATTTATTAATGTTAAAAAAACAATAAAAAGTTAAAAGAGTAAATAATATAGCTAAAGTTTTACTAGTAAAAAAAAAACAATAAAAGAAAAAAAAAGAAAAAGTAAAATATTATATAAAAAATTAATAATATAATTAGTTTAAAAAGTTTTATTATTAATATTATTAATTATTAAGCTAATTTAATAATTAATAATACTTAATAATGCTTATAAATTAAATATTAATAATAAAATATTATTAAATTATTAATTATTAATAATTAATAATGCTTAATAATAATTAATAATAAAATATTATTAAATTATTAATTATTAATAATTAATAATGCTTATTAATTAAGTATTAATAATAAAATATTATTAAATTATTAATTATTAATAATTAATAATGCTTAATAATTATTAATAATGCTAATTAATTAAATATTAATAACGCATCTTTTATATAAGTGGACCACTTATTTAAGTAGACCACCCCGAATTCTTATATAAAATTTATATATTAAAACTTTAATAACTTTACCAATTTTATAGCTATAAACATGCAATTTAAAAATTTCAGCTATTAACTTAATAAGGAATTTAAATATATTTTCTATAATTTTACTGCTATTTTATTTATAGCTGCACTAAAAACCACGCTAAAATTTTAGCGCGATTTTTATTTTACTAGGAAGAGAAATAGTAGTAAAATTATAAAAAATATATTTAGATTTCTTATTATATTAATAGCCTAAATTTCTAAATTGCATGTTAATAGCTATAAAATTGGTAAAGTTATTAAGGTTTTAATATATAGATTTTATATAAGAATTCGGGGTGGTCTACTTAAGTAAGTGGTCCACTTATATAAAAGATGCGTTATAACTTAAATTAAAAGTATATATATTTTTTAAATTATTATTTATAATAGTTTTATTAATTATATTTTAAGCTTTTTACGGCATTAAATAAAATAACGCAGTAGTTAAGCGCTTGGTTTTCTTTTTTATAATAAACTTGCCATTTGTTTATATATAAAAAGGCGTCGGTTTAAATCTAGCTTTTACTATAAAAAATATAGTTTAAAAAATAAGCTTTAGTTATTAGTTTTTACTACATTTTACCTTTTTAAAACCTTTTTATTATATTTACCTTTTATAATAAAAAATAAGCTAATTATAAACTTTATAAAATATATTTATTTACTTGCTATAAGTAATTATTGGTATATTTTTATATAAGGTGTTTTATTAGTTTAACTAATTTAACTAATTAAGTAACTAAATTAGTCTTAGTTAAACTAATCTACTTTTTAAGTGACTAATTTAGTCACTTAAAAATTTTTAAGTGACTAAATTAGTCAAGACTAGTAACTAAGACTAAGACTAAGACTAATTTAATTACTCTTAGTTAAACTAAAATGACTAAAATAATAGGTAATAAATAGGAAATAGGCTAGTAAAAATCAGTAAAAATACTTTTTATATAAAGCTAAAAAAACGCTATTTAAGAGTATTTTTTTCGATTTTTTTGGCCTACTAGTTCTTTTTTAAACTTTATTTAAACTTTAGCTTTTTTTTATATTAAAAAAAAAACCTTTTTTTTTAATAAAGTTTAAAAAATAACTACTAGGCCAAAGAAATCGAAAAAAATACTATTAAATAATGCTTTTTTACCTCTATATAAAAAGCATTTTTACTGATTTTTACTAGCCTTTTTCTTATTTATTACCTA
>MU380560.1:0-21908 GCA_022495085.1 Xylaria sp. FL1042
GGTGAAGTTATTAAAGTTTTAATATATAGATTTTATATAGGAATTCGGGGTGGTCCACTCAAGTGGGTGGTCCACTCATGTGGGAGATGCGTTATTATAAAATATTTAAAAAGTAAAATTAAAAATATTATTTTTGTTATAATATTTATTATTATTAAATTAATCTGCTAAGCTATATTAATAGCGCGGTTATTTTATATATTTATATTTATAAGTAAAAACTATATTAAAAAAGCTTATGCTTAATAGGCTAAGCGTTTGCTTTATTAGTTAAATAAAATATTTGCGCATTAAGCTTTATAGCGGCTATAAAAGGCTTGTTTTTATATATTAGGTTTTTTTGCTTAGTTAAATTAAAAAAAAAAAAAGTAAATAAGGGTTTTTTAAAAGCGCGCTTTTAAGCTTTTAAAAAGCTTTTAGCTTATTTTAAAGCGCTAAATATAGTTTATAAATTAAGCGACTTTTATAAGGTCTACTTTAAAAAGCTTGCTATAATTGCTAGCTTGCTTAAGCTAGCATAGCTTTTTTTAAATATTTTTTATTTTTTTTACTAGGTTATATATAGCAAGCCTGCTTATTTAAATAAGCTAGTAAGCTATTATTTTAACGCTTTTTAAATTATTTATTACTACTGCAAAATTTATTTAAGATTTTAACGTTATAAAAGCTAATTAATTTTTTAAGGTTTTTTTTTTATTAATTAATAGTTTATAATATAATATAATATAAGCTGCTATTTTTTTGCTAGCAGCGCACTTATATAAAAGCGTTAAATATTTTAAGATTTTTTTTTTATATAAAAATATTTTTAAGCCGATTTTTTTAATACGCACTTAAAAAATTATTAAAGCTTTATATTTTAAAAGCTTTTTATAACGTTTTATTATTTTTTTACTAAAAAGCGTTTTAATTATAAAATAGTTTAGTTTAAGCAAGCATAATTATTTTTATTTAGCAAGCTATTTATTTTACAGCGCTATTTTAAATATTTTATTATTAATTTAATAGTTTTATTAGCTAAAAATTTTTTATAGCATATTAAGCTGCTTATTAAATTATTTTTATATTTAGTTATATTATTTTTATAGCTTTTTAATATATATTATACTAATAATTTTTTTATAAGTTGTTTTAATTATTTTAGCTTTAAAGCGTAATATTAGTTGCTTTTTAAATATTATAGCTTTATTATTAAAATATAAGTTTAAAAAAAAAATTTTTAATTTTGCTTTTATATATTTTGCTAGCATAGCTTTATATATTTTTATTATTTTATAAAAGCAGGCTTTTTAAACTTTTTTAAGCTTTTAAACAATTTTTTAAAAATAGTTTTTTTTAATAAATATATATTATATAGCAGCTTTATATATTAATATATTTTTTATTATAGCTATATAAACTTGTTTAATTTTTATTATATTAATATTTTATATTAAAGTTTTTAGCTTAATAATTATATATTATTATAAAGTAAGCTTTTTATAAAGCGTTATAAAGTGCGCTTTTTATTATAGCCGCTTTTTAAAATAAACTTTTAAAAACTTTATATTTTTTATAAATTAAATAATAGCTTTTAATAAATTAACGCAGTTTATAATACTTATAGCTATTGCTAAAAAATATATTAAGTTGCTTTTTTTTAATATAAACTTTATATTATAATATTTAGCTTATTTTTTGTAGATATTTTATACGCTTTTTAATATTTTATAGTTTATTTTAATATTTAAATTAGTTATTATAAAGTTAATATTATTAGCAAAGCTTATTATAATAATTTTTTAATAAACGCTAAGCTTTTTATAAAGTATTAAAATATATAATAAAAATAATAGCAAAAATAAAAAAAAATTTTAAAGTATTTTTATTTATAATATAATTAAATTTATTTATTTTTTATTAAACTAAAAAAATATTATATATTTTATTATAAAGCTTTTTATTTATAAAATTATTTATAATAAAAAGTTTTTTTTTTACAGCATATATATTAAGCGCTTATAATTTATTATATTAAAAGCTTTAAAAATATTTAATAAAAATAATATAATAATATTTTTTTATTTTATTATTTTATAAGCTTTTTTAATAACTATTTTAATAACTATATTAATAAACTTTTATTTTTTATTGCTTATTTAACTTTTTAATAAAAAGCTTATAAACTTTACTACTTTTATAACTTTAAAGCATATTTTTTTTTTAAAACTTTTTTTATTATATTAATTAATAAAATTAAGCGCTAGCTATTTATAATAAGCTTTGCTTTAGCAAGCTTTTTAAGCTTTAAAATTATTATTATTTATATAATATAAAACTTTTTAAAATAATATTTTAATATAAAGCTAGCTTAATAAAGCTTTATTAGCTTATATTTTAAAAGCTTGCTATATATTTTTAGCAGCTTATTAAATAATAGGTTTTTTTTAAAAGCTTTTTAAAGCAAAAAGCTTTATATTAAGTTTATTATTTTTTTAAATTTAATTTTTTAAAGTATTTTAAAATATTAAGCGCTATTATATTTTATAAGCTATTTTAATATATTATTAAAATTTGCTAGTAAAGCTAAAAAAAAACGTTTAATAAACTTTTTAGCTTTTTTATTATATATATAAATTATTATTAATTATTTTAAATTATTATATAATAATAAAATATTTATTAAGCTTAATAAAGCTTTAATAAAAAATTATGCTTATTTTATAAAGTTTTATAAAGCTTTAATATTTTAAAACGTTTTTATTATTATTTTATGCTAGCTTTATTATTATATTTTTTAAATTTTTTTTTTAAGCTTATATAAGCTTTAATAAAAGCGCTTTAAGCTTTTTTTAACTTTTTTTAGCAATATATTTTATAAGCTTATTTAGCTTATGCTTTAGTTTTTATTATTATTAAAATTTTTTAAAAAATTATTTAATTGTTTTAATTAAATATTTTTTATAATATTATTAGCTTAGCTATTTTTATAAGCTATTTAATAAGCTTATTAAAAATTATATTAAATTTTTTTAAGTTATAAAATATTTATTTTTTTATTATAAGCTTTTTAGTTTTTATTGCCGCGTATATTTTATTTATTTAAAATTAGTTTTAATTTTTTATTATTTATAAAAGTTTTTCTAAGAATTTTTTTAAATTTAATAAAACTTTTACTATTTTATAATTTAATTTTTTTTAATTAAAATTTTTTTAATAAATAATTATTAAATTTTTTAATATTTATATTAAGTTTATTATTAAGTTTTTTTAGTTTTTTATAATTTTAATAAGCTTTTTTAATAAAATTATTAAATAAAATTTTTAATAAGCTATAAACTTTAAAAGCTTTTTATTATTATATAATATATATTTTAATTAATTTTATAATAAATAATATAAATTAAAGTTTTTTATAATTAAATATTATTTTAATAATAGCTTATAAAAAAGTTTTTATATAAAGCTTGTTTATATTATATTTAAAAAGTTAAAAAAATATATTAATTATATAATTATTGCGCTTTTTTTATTTTTTATTTGCGCGCTTGTTTAATTTTTTCTGCTTTTTATTTTTAGTTTTTTTAGCGTTAAACGCTTATTAATATATAAAATAACTTTGCTGCTATTTTAAATAATATTATAATTATTTTTAAAATAATATAAAACTTTTATTTTAATTATTTTAATTTTTTAAATAGTAATAAAATTAAATTTAATTTATTATAGCATTTTATTTATATTATTATATAATTTTTTATATATATTTTATAAAATTAGCTTAATTATAGCTGCGTTAATAAAAGTATTAGCATTAAAAGTTTTTTAAAATATTTTTTTTTTGCTAGCAAAAAGTTTGCGCTTAAAACTTTAAAAGCTATAAATATTATTTTTAATATTAATTTATTATTAGCTTGTTAAGCAATATTAAAAGTTTTAATATTTATTTAAAATTATTTTAAGCGCGTTATATATATTACTTTAGCTTGCTTGTTTATTTTTTTTTTTAATAAGTATATTTTTTATTATATTTTATAGCGCTTTTTATAGTTTATATATTTTAAAATAACTTTTTTAGTTTTTATAAAGCATTTTTTTTTTTAAAATATTTAAAGTTTTTATAATATTTATATTTAGCTTTTTTAATATAATAAGCTATTATATAGCTATAATTATAATAGTTAAAATATTATTTTATTTTAATTTTTAATATAAAAAGCTTATAATTAAAAAGTTAAGCTTTTTAAAATAGTTTATTATTTATAAGCTTTTAAATAACTATTATAATATTTATATAAAATAAAATAATATTAAAATAAACTTTAACGTTTTTTAAAATTATTTTTTTATATTTATTAAACTTTAAGCATATTTTTTTTAATGCTATTAAAAGCGTTTTATTACTATAAATCTTTTTAAAGCAGGCTATAAAGATTTTTTTTATTAATATTATTATTTTTTTTTTTTATAGTTTAGCTTTTATATTAAATATTATTATTATTTAGCTGTTTTTTTTAAAACTTTTAAAAAGCTTTTTATTAAAAATAAATATTATATTATTATTAAAAAGCTTTTTTATTATAACTATTTTAGCTTTAAAAAGCGCTATATTTACTGCTATTATAATTATTATTAATTTATATTTTTTAAAAGCTAAGTTTTAATTGCTAGCTTTAATAATTATTTTTTTATTATGCTTATATAATAAAGCTATTATATTTAAAGCTTGCTAAAGCTTTATTATAGCTGCTTTTTATGCTTATATTTAAATAACAAGCTATATATTTAAGTTTTTTAACGCTTTTTAAAAAGCTTTATTAAAATTTTTATATATAATAAGCTTATTTAAGTTATTATTAGTTAGCAGGCTTAGTTTAATTCTAGCGCTTTTTTATAAGCTTATAAAATGTTTAGCAAGTTGTTTTTTTTTAATATTTTTTTAAAAAAATAATCTTTAGTTTATTTTTTTATTTTTAATTAACTAAATAAACAGTTTTATAAATCGATTAATTAGCTTATATATAGCTACAAGCTTATTATTTTTACTAAAAAATATATTAACGCGTTTTTAAAAAGTTATAGTAAATATATTTATAATAAATTTTATATTATTATTTATTAAATTATTAATAAAAAGATCTTTTATTAATATATTAGCAGCTTTTTTGCTGCGTTTTATTATTATTATTAATATAATTACTTAGTTTTATAAAGCTTGTTATAATTTTTTAAAAAATCGCAATTATAACTTATAAGCTTTTAAGCTTATAAAGTTATATATAAAAATTAAATAAACTTTTTTTTTTTTCTTTTGCTATAATAATTAATATAAAAATAATATATAAATATAGCTTGTATATATTTTATTTAAATATTAATTAAAAGCTTTTAAAGTTATAAAATAAAAAAGTTAAAAAATATTTATTATTATTAATTAATTTATTATGCTACCTTTAAATAGCGCAGTTTTTTTATAAGTAATTATTTATAAATAAAACTATATAAAGCTAGGTAAAAACTTTATATATTATATTTTTTTTAACCTAGCTGCTTTTTAACTATATATAAACTAGTTTTTATTAACTAGCTAGCTATAAAAAAGCAAAATAAAATAAAAAAAGTAAAACTAATAGATTTTTTTTTTAAAAGCTATTATATTTTTTAATTTTAAAAAAAAGCTAAAAAAGCTTTTTTTTAGTCGCAAGAAACTTTTAGCAGAGTTTTTTTAACTCTGCTACATGCTTTTTACTTTTTTTTTTTTTTTTTTTTTTTTTTTTTCTAGCGCCTTTTATTTAAGCTGCTTTATTATATATAATAATTTTGCTAATATTTAATAGCTACCTCGCAATAAACCTTGCAAACATAAGTTTTTTAATAGCTATATATAAATTTTTATTATATAGCAGCGTTTTACTTTTTAGCTTTTTAAATAAAATTAATTTTTTTTTTTTTAAAAGCTTATATTTAAATATTATATATTGCAGCGTTTTTTTATTTTTTACGCACTTATAAAAAAAAGTTAAAAAACTTAATACTTTTTTTTTATATAAAAAAGCTTTAAGGCTAATTTTTTTAGTTTATATTTAAATTATTATTGCTGCTTTATATTTTAACAAGCTTTAATATTTTTTAAAAGCATTATTTTTACTTAGCTTTTACTTAGCTAATATTAAATAGCTGCGTTTTATTTTAATATATTTTTACTAGTTTTTTTATTTTTTTTAAAAGGCTTTTTTTAACTTATATTTTTTTAATTACTTTTTTTACTAATAGTTTATTTTTTTGCTTTAGTTTTTTTTTTTAAAATATTTTTTAACTTTTAAAAGCCTGCTTTTAGTTTATATTTTTTTTTTTTTTTTTTAGCAGCATATAATAATACTATTATTTTATTTATAGTTTAATTAATAACTTTTTTATATACTATATTATATATTTTGCTTTTATTAGCTATAATTTTACTGCTTAAATATAAATTAATTAATAAAATTTTTATTTTAATTTTTAAATATTTTATTAAAATAGCTTTAAAAGCTTTTGCTATTTTTTTCAAGCATTAATTTTAAATTATTTTAAAAGCGCTAGCTATTTTTTATACTTTATTTTTTTTAGTTAGCCTATATTAAATTATAGCGCTATAAGCTAAAATATTTTTAATTATAGCTATATAAACTTATTTTACTTTAATTATGCTGCTATTTTAAATAAAATTTTATAGCTTAATTATTATATACGCTTAAATATTTAGTTTTTTTCTAAGCTTAACTAAATATTTTTTTTATTTTATATTTTTATAAAATTAAACTTTTAAAAATCTTATATTATTTACTAAATAAACTATAGCGCTTAATAAATAAACTATTTAAATAAAAGCTATTTTACTGCTAAAAAAATATATTAGCTTATTTTTTTATAGCATAAACTTTATATTATACTTTATAGCCTAGCTTTTATAAATTTTTTACGCTGCTTTTAATATTTTATAGTTTTATTTTATTTTTAAATTAGCTGTTAATAAATTAATATTATTAATAAAACTAGCTATTATTAGCTTTAAATGCGCTGTTAAATCTTTATATAATATTAAAATATATAAAAAAAAAAATAAAAACAATAGTAATAACTTTTATAACACTTTTACTTTTAATATAATAAGCTATAATATTACTTTATTAAAATAAAATTATATTATTTTATTAAATATAAATAAATAAACTTAAAAAATAACTTAAAAAAAATAGCTTTTTTATTATAAAATATATATTAGTTTTTTTTTATTAATAGTATTAAAAGCTTTTATAATATTAAATTATAATAATATAGCAATATTTTTTTTATTAATAACTATTTTAGCAGCTTTTATTATTAGCTTAATTATTATATTAGTTAATCTATTTTTTTTATTGTTTATTTAGCTGCTAAATAAAAAGCTTTTATTTTCGGTTATTTTTATTATATAGCAATAAAGCTTTTTTTTTAAAACTTTTTTAATTATATATATAAGCGCGATTAATCTTTAGCTTTTAATAGTTTTTTTAATTTTTTTAAGCTTGCCTGGCTTAAAAATAATAATAATTTTAGCTTGTTAAAACCTTGCTAAATAATATTTTAATATAAAGCTAGCTATATATAATATAGCTAACCTTTTAGCTAAAGCTAATTTGCATATTTTTAAAAAATTATTAAATAAAAAGTTTTTGCTAAATATTTTTTAAAAAGCTAAAAATTAAATTAATAATATTATATTTTTAGTTTTAGCTAATATATTTATTTTAAAGCGTTAATAGCTATTATATATTAAGTCTTTAGCTAAAATATTAGTTAAGTTTATAAGCAGCGCTAAAAAAAAGCGTTTTACTAACAAAATAGTTTTTTTTTTAAAAATATTAACAATTACTAAACTTTTTTTTAATCTGCTTAATAATAAAATTACTGCGATTTTTAAAGTTAGCTTATGCGCCGACCTAGCTTATTTAGCTAAGCTTTATAGCAATTTTAAGTTTTTAAACGCTTTTACTAAAGCTTTTTTTTAACTTTACTTTTAAGCTTTAATTATTTTTTTAGCAAAAGCTTGCTTTTTTTTTTTAAGCTTTAATTAAGCTACAGTAATTTTTTTGCTTTTAAACTTTTTATATAATTATTTAGCTTATTTTTTTACTGCTATAACCTTTAATAATTATTAAGCAAGCGCTTAATAATCTCTTTTTAATATTTTTTTAAGCGCTATTTTATTTACTATTTTTATTAGCTGCTTAATTAATAAATTAAAAGCCGCGTTTAATTTATTAATTATTTATAAAATGTTTATTTTAATAATAATTATTATCGCTTTTACTACTGCTTTTTTTTTATTAATTTTTAATTAGTTTTATTTTTTTATTTTATAAATATATCTTTTTTAGCTTAGTTTTAACTTTATTATTATTTAAATAGCTTTATAATTAAAGCCTAGCTATTTTAAGTTATTTTAATATATTATAGTTAAATTATTAATTATTTATATTAAGTTTATTATTAAGTTTTTTTAATTTTAATAAGTTTTAATTACTTTTTTAAAAAAAATATTTAATATTAAGTCTTATACTACTATAAACTTTAAAAACTTTTTTACGCTTTTATTTTAATAACTTTTTAAATTTTATAATAAATAATATAAATTAAAATCTTTTATTATTATATATTTTTTTATTAGTTTATTTTTATTTTTAATAGTTTAAAATAAACTATATTATTTTAATTTATTTTAATTAAGCAAATAAATTAATTATATAATTACTGCTAAGTTTTTTTTATTTATTATTACGCACGCTTAGTTTTTTTTAAAATTTTACTTTAAAGCTTTTATTATAATTTTTTTATTTATATATAGCATAGTTTTTTTAGCTAACTATACTAAGCAATACCTATAAGTTTTTAAATAATAAATATTATTATATTTATTAACTAAAAGTTTTTATATTGCTAAATAATTAAAGCTATTATTTTATAGCGCTTTTACTGCGTTATTTTTTAATTTTGCGATATTTTAAAATATAATATTATAAATTATTATATAAATAAAAAAATATTTTTACCTGCGCTATTAGTTTATTACTTTTTTGCTAAAAATTTTATACTATTAAGCTTTATAAAAGCTAAAGCTAAAAGCGCTAATATTTTATTATTTAAAGCTATTTTATTAATAGCTGCTAATTTTTTTATATTTTAAAAGCTTTTAAGTTATAATATATACGCAGCTTTTACTTTTTTTTTTTATTTTGCTTTTTTTTTATATAGCTTATTTTATATTATATAATTATTATTATAGTTTATATATTTTTTTTTAGCTCTTGTTTTTTTTATAAAATATTTTTTTTTTATTTTTTTAATACTTAAAAATAGCGCAATACTTATATTTAGCGTTTTTAAAGCAAAATTTTATAATATATTTAAATTTATAATAGTTATAATATTATATAATTTTTAGTTTTTTTATAAAAAGTTTATAATTAAATAGCTATACTTTTTATATTAAGCTATTATTATAAATAGCTTTAGCTACTGCAAAACTATTTAAATATATTATAATAAAAATAAATTTTACTTTTATATTTTTTAATATTATTTTTTTATATTATATAATTTTTAAATGCTTATTATATAATAGCTATAATAATATTTTATTAAAATATATTTTTTAAATTTACTTTATAAATATTTTTTTAATTATTATTATAACCTTTTTATTTTATATTTTTATATTTTTTTTAAAAACTTTAATAATTTATTTTTTATTATTAGCTTTTTTAAGCACTATATTTTTAAATATAACTATTATAATACTACTTTATAGCTTTTTAGCTGCTATTATATTATTTTTAGTTAAAGTTATATTTATAGCTTTAATAATATTTACTAGCGTTTTTTTTTTTAAATTATTTAATTAATTATTTATTTTAACTAAAATTTTTTTATTATTTTTTACAAGTTTAGCTTTATTAATATAACTTAGCTAAATAGCTGCTATTATTTACGCTTAGCTTTTAATTAAGTTTATTATTATTAAAATAAACGCTTATTTAAAAGCTTTTTATAAAGCTTTATTTAAGTCGTAGCATATAAATAATCGGTTTTTTTTGTTGCTTTTTATTATTTTAGCTATTTATTTTTTATTAATTATTTTTATAATAATTGCTACGCGTTTTTTTTTAATTTATTTTATATAAATATTTTAAATTATATATAATAGCTGCATTTTTTTTGCGTTTTTTTAAAAAAAAAGTTTTTTTTTTACTTTATTATTTAATGCTAGCTATAATATAAGTTTTAATATTTTATTTATAATATTTTTTAAACCTGCAAGTTTTTTAATAATATATTTTTTATAAAAACGCTGCTAAATTATAGTTATATTGTTAATAAGTTTTAATTACACGTTTATTACGTTTTTAATAAATAAATTATTTATTATTATTAATAAGATTTTTGCGTCGCTTATTATTTATAATATAAATATAACTTTTTTGCTAAATATAATTTTTTTTTTTAAATTTAATAAACATAATTATTTAAAGCTATTTTATAACTTTATAAAATTATAAATAGATTTATTTTTTTTCCTTTAATTAAAAAACAATAGTTAAAAAATATTAATATTTTATTTTTACTATAATATATTTTTTTAAAAAAAACCAAAAGTTTTATTTATTTATTATTATTTAAAAATAAATAAACTATAACTAATAAATATTTTATAAAAAAAATTAATATACTTAGTTTAATTATTTAATAATTTTTATTAATTTAAATAATTAAAACATTTAAAATATTAATAAAATCTATTATTATATATAATATATAAATAATAAAATTAGCTTTTTAATATAGCTATATAATTAATTACTTAATAAGCTTTTAATATATTTTAAAACTTTTAATATATTATAATTTAAAGTTAAATTTATAAATAGCTAAATTATTAAAAATTTAAAACCTAAGGCTATTATTATAATAAAGCTATAAATATTTTTTTATAGCTAACTTAATTAATTTTAATAATTATTAAATTATCGCTTTATTATTAATTAAAATATATGCTTAATTAAAAATAAGTATTATTAATTTTTTTAAAAATAATAATATAATTAAATTTTTAATTATAAATAAGTTTTTATTATTTGCTTAAATATATATTAATATTATAATAATTATAAATATATAAATAATTTTTATAGTTTTATAAATAAAAAATTTATAAATTTTTTTTATAATATTATTAAATTAAATATTTATTTTAATATATTTAAAAAAAAAAAGTTTTTTATTTTTGCGTATAATTTTATAAGCTTAAAAGCTTATAAATTATAATTATAATCTTTTAAAAAATTATAATAAGCTTTATAAAACTAAGTAATTATATTAATAGCAGTAATAAAACATAATAAAAAAGCTGCTAATATATTAATAAAAGATTTTTTTGTTAATAATTTAATAAATAATAATATAAAACTTATTATAAACGCGCTTATTATAGCTTTTTAAAAACGCGTTAGCATATTTTTTAATAAAAATAATAAGCTTATAGCTATATATAAATTAATCGATTAATTTATAAAACTATTTATTTAATTAATTAAAAATAAAAAAATAAACTAAAAGTTGTTTTTTTAAAAAAATATTAAAAAAAAATAACTTGTTAAATATTTTATAAGCTTATTAAAAAGCGTTAAAATTAAGCTAAGCCTGCTAACTAATAATAACTTAAATAAGCTTATTATATGTAAAAACTTTAATAAAGCTTTTTAAAAAGCGCTAAAAAGCTTAAGCGCGCAGGTTATTATTTAAATATAAATATAAAAAGCAGTTATAGTAAAGCTTTAGCAAGCTTTAAATATAATAATTTTATTACGTAAGCATAATAAAAAAATAATTATTAAAGCTAACAATTAAAACTTAGCTTTTAAAAAATATAAACTAATAATAATTATAATAGCAGTAAATATAGCGCTTTTTAAAACTAAAGCAGTTATAATAAAAAAGCTTTTTAATAATAATATAATATTTATTTTTAATAAAAAGCTTTTTAAAAGTTTTAAAAAAAATAGCTAAATAATAATAATATTTAATATAAAAACTAAACTATAAAAAAAAAAAATAATAGTGCTAGCAAAAAAAATCTTTATAGCCTGCTTTAAAAAGATTTATAATAATAAAATATTTTTAATAGTTTTAAAAAAAATATACTTAAAGCTTAATAAATATAAAAAAATAATCTTAAAAAACGCTAAAGTTTATTTTAATATTATTTTATTTTATATAAGTATTATAATAGCTGCTTAAAAGCTTATAAATAATAAACTATTTTAAAAAGCTTAGCTTTTTAATTATAAGCTTTTTATATTAAAAATTAAAATAAAACAATATTTTAATTATTATAGCTATAATTATATAATAGTTTATTATATTAAAAAAGCTAAATATAAATGCTATAAAAGCTTTAAATATTTTAAAAAAAAAAAAAATATTTTATAAAAACTAAAAAAGCTACTTTAAAATATATAAACTATAAAAAGCGTTATAAAATATAGTAAAAAATATACTTATTAAAAAAAAAAATAAGCAAGCAAGCTAAAATAATATATATAGCGCGCTTAAAATAATTTTAAATAAATATTAAAGCTTTTAATATTATTTAGCAAGCTAATAATAAATTAATATTAAAAGCAATATTTATAGCTTTTAAAGTTTTAAGCGCAAACTTTTCGCTAATAAAAAAAAAGCGTTTTAAAAAGCTTTTAACGCTAATATTTTTATTAACGCAGCTATAATCAAGCTAACTTTATAAAATATATATAAAAAATTATATAGCAATATAAGCAGAGCGCTATAATAAATTAAACTTAATTTTATTATTATTTAAAAAATTAAAATAATTAAAATAAAAATTTTATATTATTTTAAAAATAATTATAATATTATTTAAAATAGTAGTAAAATTATTTTATATATTAATAAGCGTTTAGCGCTAAAAAAACTAAAAATAAAAAGCAAAAAAAATTAAATAAACGTGTAAATAAAAAATAAAAAAAGCGTAATAATAATATAATTAATATATTTTTTTAACTTTTTAAGTATAATATAAATAAATTTTATATAAAAATTTTTTTATAAGCTGCTATTAAAATAATATTTAATTATAAAAGATTTTAATTTATATTATTTATTATAAAACTGTTGCGAAAAAGAACAGGCTACTGCGGGTTAAACTAACGGGCTTAACTAAAAAGAGGGGTTTTTTATGCAAGCGGGGAGGGAAGAAAACTTTTTAACTAATTATATAATGTGGTGATCTAGTTAATTTAATAAATTTTGTTAATTTACTTTAAATCGTATAAATTATATAAGTTATAAAGGTTATATATAATAAAAGAGGAAAATATTATTTTTTATGTTTATATAATAATATATTTTCTATGTTTAGTTATTTACTTAGTTTAGTTTTTTAGCTATTAATTTATTTTTATATTAATATATTTATTAATTAATTATTATTTATATTGCTTTTTTTATTAAATAATAGTAAAAGTATTAAAAAACCTTTTTTATAAATAACTGCTAACTAGTTTTATTATTATTTTTAAATTAAAAACTTTATATACTGCTTATACTTTAATATAAATATATAATAAGTTTATAATATTTTAATAGCTTTTTAATTAATAAAACTTAGTATTTAAAGATAAATATTAATATAAAAAGTTAAATAGTAAATAGTTTATAAAATAAGTTTTTAAAGGTATATTAAAAGAATATTTAAATAATAAGAAAAATTATAAGCATTATATAAATATTTTTTATTTAATAATTAATAAACTAAATATAAGTTATATTATTAAAAATAAAAAATTAAGAATTAAGTTTAAAGATTTTAAAAATATTTAAAATTAGCAATATATTAAAATAATAAACTTTAGTATTTTTTTTAGCTATTTTAGTTAAAAAAAAGATAATAAAAAAAAAAAAGTTAAGCAGCAGCAAAAAAAAAGCTATAATAATTTTAACTTTAGCATAAAGAACTAAATTAATATAAACATTAGTTATTATAGTTAAAATAGCAGCATTTATTATTATAACTTTAAAGCTAATTATTTAATAAGCAATAATAATAAAAGTTAAAACAGCAGTAATAATTATTGCTATAATAATAAGTTAAAATATTAAGCAAGCATTTATATTATAATTAATTTTTATATTTTTGCTAGTAAAACTAACGCCTGCTATTATTATTGCATTTAAAATAATAACTTAAAATAAAAAACTTAATTTTTTACTATTATTATTACTTTTATTATTAAAATTATTTATAATATTAAAGTTGTTAAACATTAAGGGCTTTAAATTTACTGCTTTTAAACCTTATAATAAAACTATAAATATAAAAGCTTTTTTAATTTATGTTAAATTTTACTTAAAATAGCATTTTGCTTTTATTATAAAAAAAGATTAAAAAGTGATAACTACGTTATAATTTTTGTTAAAAAAAGTATTTAAATAGTTTTAACTTATTTTAAAGAATTTTTTAAAAGCTAATAAAGTATTAGACTTTAAATTAAAAACTAAAATAATTTTTATAAACTATATTAAGTTTAAGAACTAAATAAAAGCATTATTTAAAAATATTTAAAAAGTAAAGCATGCAAAAAAAGCGCTTTATTATTTAAAGCAAATAAAAGTAGCAGCCGATTATATTATAAAATTTAAATAATTAGTAGTAATTTTTAAATTGTTTAAGTTTATATTATTTTATTTATTTTATAATAAATTTAAATTTTAAGTTTAAAATAAACTATATAAAATAAATAAGCTAACAAAAATTAATATATATATTAATATAGCTATTATAATTAATTAATAATTATTTAACCGGTATTTTAAAACTAAAAAAACTAAAAAGAACAAAAAAAATAGTATTTAAAAGAGTACTAGGTAAAAGTTTAAATAAATTAATAAAGTTTAAAAGCAATAACTATAAAATATGTTTAACGTTAAATGCTATAACTATAGAAAGAAAAAATATTTTTAAAGTTAATATTAATTTAAAAAGAAAAATAAAAAAAAGAACTATAAAAAAAAGAAAATTTTTTAATTAAAGAAAAAAATATAAGTTGTAAAGGTTTAAAATAATAAAAAATAAAAAAGCGATTTAAAAAAAACTTTTTTAAAACAAAAATATAAAATCGCTGTTTTAGGTTAAAATAAAAATATTATATTAAATAAATTAAAATGCTTAATTTATTAAGGTTAAAATAAAAAAGTATATAAATATTATTTAAAAGCTTTATAGTTATTAAATTAAATTATAAAAAAATATATCTGCTATATAAACAAAAAGAGTTATCAAGTATATAATTTTATTAAATAGTTAAACCAAGATTAGCTAATAATAAAAAGCAGTAAGTTAACGCAGCTAGCGGACTTATAGGACTAAAAAGATTTTAAACTAATAAAGGCTAAAATATAGCTTAAAAAAAAATCTTGCTTAAAAAAAAAAAACTATAATTATAAATAATATAATTACTAAACTAATTATAAATTAATAAAATATTTAATTGCTAAATAAATTTAAAAAAATAAAATTTATAAGACTTTTAAATAAAAATAAATAAAAGCAAAGAAAATAAAAAATATTATAAAAAAAGAGCTAATAAAAATAAATAAAATATTTTTATAGCTTTAACTATTTTAAATATAATAAAATAATAACGCTTTAATAATTAATATAAAAACTAATATATTTTATAAGCTAAAGTTAATAATTTAATTAATTGCTAAAAGTTATTAATATAATAAAACTATAATAAAAAAAAATGCTAATATTATATAATTAAAAGATTTAAAATATAATAAAATATTATAAACTTGTTATATAATATATTAATATTATTAATATTTACCTGATAAATTAAAAAATAATTAGTTTTTAAAATATATTATAAAAACGAAAATAAAAGATTTTTATAAAATATAATAAGTAGTTATAATTATAATTTATTATAAAAACTTATAAAAATTTGCGATTTTTAAAAATAATCGCAAATATATATATAATATTGCTTTAGAAAACTATAAAAATAACTTATATAAATATTATTAGCCGATTAAAGCACAACTATATTAAAAAATAGTTATAAAAAGCAAAAGAGTTTAAAAATTATAATTTAAAGCTTAATTTAATAAAATAAAAAAACAAAATTTTATAACATTTAAAAAATTAAACTAATTAATTATTTAAATATTTTATATAAAAAGATTAATAAAAAACAAAAATAGCGTTTACTAAAAAAGCAGTAAGTAATTAAAAAAATTAAAGCTTTATAAAAAGTTTAATATAATAACTAGAAAAATTAATTTAAAATTAAACTTAAATATTAAAAAAAAAAATATAATGCTTTAATTAATTCTAAAGTATAAGCTAATATAATATTACTTAAGATAGCAAAGCAAAATAAAATTACTTAAAAATATAAATTAAAATTTTAAAAGATTAAAAGATTTAATAAAAGTATTTTTAGCTATAATAATAAATATATATTTAAAAAAACTAAACCTTTTAATATATTTATATAAAAATATAAAAAATAAATTATATTAAATATTGCCGATATTTTTAATTATAATATTATTTTAAAAACTTTATAGTTAAAAACTAGTAATTTTTTAATTAAATAAAAAGAAAAAACTATTAGCTAAAAAAATAAAAGGTAAAGCAAAAAAATTAAAAGGATTATAAAAAAAATTTTAAATAATATATTTAAAATATATTATAGATTTTAAAAACTGTTTTAAGAAAAAAAAAAAAAAAAATTTTTTAAATATAGTCTATAAAATTATTATATTTTTATTAAAAAAGAATATTAACTAAAGCTTTATTAAATATATTATATAAGTTTAAATAAAATTAATGCTTTATAAAAATATATTTAAAAAAACCTAGCAAGAAAATTTCTTAAAGAATTTTAATTGTTTGCTAAATATTTTATAATATTAATACTAAAACTAAAAAAAAGCAAACAATAAATCAATAATAATAAAAAATTAATATAGCAAATAATAATTAATTATTAATTATTAAACATAATTATTATTTTAAATAAATATTCTTTTATTTTATTAGTAACTATAAGAGAAAATATTAGTTAAGCAAAATAGTTTATAATATTTAATATTTTAAATAAATATTATGCTATTAAAATAGCTAAAAAAAAAAAATAAAAAACTATAATATAAATAATATATAGATTATATAAATATATAATTATGCTATAAAGATTATAAAACGCGCTAGCTAGCTTTTAATATATAATAATAATAATTTTATAAAAGTTTTTAAATAAATTTATATTTATTTATTTAAATAATATTTTAATTTATTTTAAAATATTTAAAAAGTATAAAAAGCATGTAACTTAAGTGCTAGAGATTTTTTAATAAACGGACCTGCGACTTAATTTTAAAAAGTATATCTAGTATATTTAAAAAATTAATTTTTTAAAATTTACGATTACTTTTAAATAAATATAAATTTAATAATTAAAGATTAATATAGTATAAAATTAAAAAATTTTTAATTTAGCTATAGTTATAAATATTAAAAAAATATTAAGATTTTTTAACTATATTAAAATGTTAATTAAAAACTTTAAAAATATAGTATAATATTTTATAAAGTATACTAGAAAGAAATATAAAAAAAAAACCTTTTTAATTTTAAAAAAAGCTCGAAAAGCTTTTAAAGCTTTAAAACTTAAAATTATTTTTAATTTTATAATTAAGCTACCTAATCTACAAAAAAAAAAAAAACTAAAAATAAACGTATTTAATAATATAATTATAAAAATATTAAAGCAGCTCGAGAATAATAAAAAATAGCACTTAATAATATATTATTTTAAAGCATTATAAAACGCTATATTATAATATTTAATATATAATAAAAAACTATTTATAATTATTATAGCTTTTAAAAAATAAGAATTATTTTTTATAAATATTATTAAATTAATTAAGATTTATTTAAATTACTAGAATTTAACAAAATTTATAACTATATAAAAAATTACCTAACAATATAAAAACTAAATAAATTTTTTTTTTAAATTTAACTTTAAAATATATTATATTAAAAAAAAAGAAAATATTTAAGCAGATATATTTAGTCGATAAAACTAAAAAAGATTTAAAATTTTAAAATAAAATATTTAAATATTATATTTTTAAAAAAATAAAAGTTTAAAAATTTAAACTATTTTTAAAAATTTTAAAAATATATAACTATAACAAGCTTATAATTTTAAAAAGCTAGTAAAACTACGCAAATATAAAGGATTAAAAAATAATAAATTAATATATAATTATAAGATTTATTTACTAAAAACTTTGCAAAATAAATTTATAAAAGATTTTTATAAATATTTATTATATAAATATTAAAAAGTCGCTAAAATAATCTAATAACTATAAAAAAAAATATAATTTTTTAAAACTATAAGGTATAATTAAATCTATTATAAAAAATTATAATATTTACAATAAAGCTAAAGCAACTAAATATAAACTTTATAAATTATTATAACTTATTTAAATATTTAAATAAATATAATATATTATTATTTAAGATTTTATTATAAGCTTATTTTTATTAACTAATAAGATTATAAAAATATAATATAATAAAATATAAGTTATAGTTAATAAGCTTATAAAATATACTTATTTTTTATTATTTAAAAAGAATATAATAGCTAAACAGTTTGCGTATGCTTTTATTTAATATTATTTTAATAAATATAGTTTATTAAAGCAAGTCGTATTAAACTAAAACAAGCTTTTTATTTTTAAATTTAAAATAAGTTTTTTTAAACTAATAAATATTAAACTTAAGTTTTCGACAGCTTACTACTTATAAACTAATAAATAAACTAAAAAATTTAATTAAATATTAAAGCAATATTTATAAAGTTATATTAATTATTAATAAAATAATTAAGTAAAACTATTATTAATAGCGTAAATTGTTTATAATATTTTAATTAACGAAAATATAAGTTTATTTTTTTATAAAATAGTATATAAATAACAAGCAACTATTAAAAAGCTAGAGAAAATATTAGCAGAAGTATTAACTGTTTTAATTATAGCATTTTAAATAAAAACTATTGCAACTAAAATTAAAATATTATAAGCAAAACTATAAATATACTTTTAATTTTTATAATAATAAATGTTATAATATTATAATAAAAAATAAATTAAAAAACTAACACTTAAAAAAAAAAATAAGGTTTATTTGCTGCAATAAAAATAAAACGTTATTATTAATATTTTATAAATTAAAATTAAGCGATTAAATAATAAATTAGATTTTAAAAAATTTAGTTTTTTTAAAATCGAAAAAGTTATTTTTTTAATAAACTATAAACTATTATTACTAAAAAATATAAAAATTTACTTTATTTTTTATATTTTTTTACTTAAACTAGTTTTTAAAAATATATAATTTAAATTATAAATTAAGGTAAAAAATAACTAAAATATTTATAAGGTTAAGAAAATACTAGATTTTTGTTAAAATAGCAGTAGCTTTAAGTATTTTATAAAATAAAAAAGGTATTTATATATTAATAATACTTAAAAGCTTAAGAAATATTTAAAAATTACTATAGCTGTTATAAATTAATTTTATTTTTAATACTTTAATTAACTAAAGCTAAAAGCGCAAGGTTAATTTTTTAAAATATATTTAATGCGGCTTAATTTATTTTAAAAATAGCTTTAAGCTAATAATTTCTAAAAGTTTTTTTCTGCTAAATTGTTTTATTAACTTTATATTTTTTTTTTTTGTATTTTATTTTATTTAATTTTTTTTTTTTTAATAAAATTTTTAAACCATGTTTTTTAAGAAAATCTTTTTGCTTTTGCAAGCGCTAAAAAATTGTTAACTTTTAATAAATATTGCTAAATTATTTAGCGTATTTATTTTAAAAAATTTTAAACTTATTATTAAATTTTTTAAATTTATTATTTATTTTTTTAAGTTTATTTTTAAGTTTTTTAAGCTTGTTTTTTGCTTTTTTATGCTTTTTTTATAAGCGCTTTTATTTTTTAAGTATATTTAGTAAAAATAACATAAAACCTAAAGATATATTATAAAAATGCTAAAACTAGGTGCAATAATAATAACTAGAGATTTTATTAATATAAAAACAAATATTATTTAAAAAAAGGCAATAAAAGCAAAAAAAGATTTAAAATTTATATTTTTAAATAAGCTAAGCATAGTTGTTATAAGTTTTACGCTAGTTTAGCTTAAAAATATATTGTAGTTTTAAAATATAAAAAGGCATAGTTAAAATAACTTATAAAATAAAAAAAAAAAAGGCTTTTTTTTTTTAAAACAAAAAATAAAAAGGAGAAAAATAATGTTATAAAAAAAAACAAGCTACTGCAGGTTAAACTAACAGGCTTAACTAAAAAAAAGGATTTTTTATATAAGCAAGAAAAAAAAAAGACTTTTTAACTAATTATATAATATAATAATCTAATTAATTTAATAAATTTTATTAATCTGCTTTAAATTATATAAATTATATAAATTATATAAATTATATAAATTATAAAGGTTATATATAATAAAAAAAAAGGATATTATTTTTTATATTTATATAATAATATATTTCTTATATTTAATTATTTATTTAGTTTAATTTCTTAGCTATTAATTTATTTTTATATTAATATATTTATTAATTAACTATTATTTATATTGCCTTTTTTATTAAATAATAGTAGAAGTATTAAAAAACTTTTCTTATAAATAACTACTAACTAGTTTTATTATTATTTTTAAATTAAAAACCTTATATACCGCTTATACCTTAGTATAAATATATAACGGGTTTATAATAAAAACTAATTAAAACATATATTATATAGCAGTAAAAAGTTTTTAAAGTTTATAGCTTATTAAAGACTTTATTTAATAACTTTATTAAAAAAGCTTATTAAAGTTATAAAAAACTAAAAAAAACTTAATAATAAATTTAATATAAATATTAAAAAATTTAATAACTATTTATTAAAAAAACTTTAACTAAAAAAAATTAAATTATAAAATAATAAAAGTTTTATTAAACTTAAAAAAATCTTTAAAAAGATTTTTATTGCGTTAAAAAGGTAAAGCTAACTAATAAAAAACAACTAAAACAATAATAATAATAAAAACAATAATAAAAACAACTAATAGGGCCTATATAGCTAAAATAACTATAAAAGGGCTAAATTAACTATATATAACTAAATATAAAATAAGGTTTATATAAAATAAAATATAAAGTAAGGTGAAGTAGGTAAATAGGTTGGCCTGCGGCTAACAGCCTTTTATATAGCTAGTATAATAGGTGCGCATAGGCCGCAACAGCCTAGGTTAACTATTACGCAAGTGCCTAGCACTTATAAAAACTGCTAGCTTTATTATATTTTTTTTTTAGTTAAAGTTATTTTTTTAAAATAACCTTTTAACTTTAAAAACAATAAAAGTTAAAAAACTTAACAATTATTTAATTTAAACTTTTATATTTATAAACTTTAACGGTTTAAAAAAAAAAAAAAAAGCTTGTTTTTTATTTATTAAACTAATAAGTTTTTAATTAGCTAACTTTTTATGCGCGCGGCTATATAATGCTTAATTTTTTTTAGTTTTTTAATTATTTAATTATTTAACTTTAAACTTTTTTTTATTATAAAGCTTTTTTTAGTTTTAAGCTTTTTTTAATTTTAAATAGCTTATAACTTATTTATTTATAATTTATTTATTTTTTAATATTTTTTTATATAAAATAAATAATATTTTATTTAATTATTAATATTTTTTAGTTTTTAGTTTTTTATAATATTTA
>MU380561.1:3432-21862 GCA_022495085.1 Xylaria sp. FL1042
TTATAAATTTATTTTCGTTAAATTTACTGGTATATAATGTTCCTTAAGTTTTTGATTATAATTAATTCATAAAAAAAAAAAAAAAAAAAAAAAACAGGAAGGTCCCCTATGCAGCAGTATACATGAGGTTGGTCAATGCTCATCAACAAGGATGTCGTCGACTTACCCATTAAGGACTCGATATCTAATCATATTCCTTTTACAACTCCTCTAGGATTTAAAAGATGGGATACTACTAAACATGAATGAAACCGGCCCCAAGGAGGCGCAGGATGCTAGTAAAACGTCTCCGTGTCCCCTAATGTCCCTTTTCATATCCCCAGCTCTTCATCCTCTGGATGGCTCAAAGATTTACCCCGACGCCTATTCATACCAAGATGAAATCAAGTGACAACGGGTCAGTCGGAGCATTTCTCAACGTCGAAATTTCAAGGTCGAAACTCGGACTAAGACGACCATAGCACAGCTTTCACCAGGTTAGCGTCACAGCAATGGAAAACTGCATCAATACTACAGTCACAATTTCCAGTCAATCAGACATTGACACTGGGTCCCTACAATCGTGCGGTAGCGGGAATTCGGAACTGCAGCTGGAAATCATAGGCGCGAAAGGCACACTCAACTTCAGCAATATCACCACACTCTATAGCCTATTCGTTGCTCAAAGTCCGGACTTAGAAATCTTGGAACTTCCCCAGCTTGTGAGCCTGGACTTCTTAGATGTAGTTGACGCTCCCGCTTTAAATAGCCTCTCCGCCCCTAATTTCAATGGCGCGAATGATGAATCGGTCGAAGGTGGTTTCGCACTGCAAATATTCAACGCACCAATACTCTATGACAATCTGGACTTTCAGATTCCGACCTCTTTGAATACAGTCAGCTTGTGGGATTCCGGGGAGCATACACTCGTTGTTGATCATGGAAAACTAATCCCTAATTCTCTGTTGGCAAATATCACTCACTTGGATTTCTTTCAAACCAATGGTTGTTATGATCTCCCAAAATTAGAAGTCGTCTCCGAAGTTCACTTGAATGGGGAACAAGCTTGCGACTACGGACTAGCGAGTCTGAAATCGGTGGGCTCACTTAATATCACTAATGCCGCCAACACCATCATCTTTGGTCCTACTGCTGATCAGAGTCCTCCTTCTATTCAAGTGGACACCTCCATGAGCCTCTCAGGCACTGTATGGATGCCAGACAATAGAACTGGATTTTACTCAGTGAACGAGATAGAACTCAGCCGCATTGATTCAATTGGCCAAGATCTGAACGTCTCTTCAAACGCGAACCTCGAGTTCTTCTTCGGCGGCCTCACAACGGTTGGCGCAACCCTAATTCTTAGCAATAACACAAATTGTACTTTCAATTTCGACCAAGTCTCTCAGGTAACCGATCTTCTGCTTTTAGATAACGTCAACACTACTATTCCCGTGTTTGGATCACTTCAAAGAGCCGAGAATATTTATATTAGGGGGTTCGTTGATACGTAAGTAGAGTGTGATACTAGCAGTTGGGAACAGACTATGCTAACATGACTTTACTGCAGAAACTCTGGCAGCAATCTTTTCCCTGTGTTAACTTTAGTCTCTGGGAATGTAACGATCGAAACACTGAACCCAGATTTCAACTGCTCGAAGCTGGTACAGCAACATAATGATGGCATTATTCAGAACCTTGCCTGCAATGGGACGAATAATAGCGGATCAAATACAACACCCATAAGTAGCGGAACTGACTCGGAGAGCACTTCCAAGCCTGGCGATGGTACGGGCCTATCTGCTGGTGCTTATGCCGGGATCGGTATAGGAGCTGGTGTCGTTCTTCTTGGTGCGATATTCGCTATTACGTGGCTCGTACTTCACCACATTCGTAGCTTGAAGAAACTCAAAACAATACAAAGATCCAATTCCGACCAGTCTATCGCAAAGGAGGAAGGAAGGGGAGACAATCTTGAATTCGACAGAGTGGAAATCGTCAAGGAAAAGCCTGATGATCCATTAACTGAACTCGCAATAGGGGAGAGCGAGCTGCCCGACGAGCCCCTGATCGAACTACCAATAAGGGATGTGGAACTGCCGGCTCATCCGCAGACCTTAACATCAATAAGAAACAACGAGAACCCTGGTGAAGACGAGCATACAGGTGATATACACGAGGAGCGTATCACGCGCAGAAGGCCGGAATATTTGTTAGGCAGACCTACGGGTGGATATGTGGAACTGCCGGCGGATACATGAAGCTCACTCCTTTTTCATGTTATATGCTAGCAAAAATATCATGAACCTGATAGCGATCAACAGCACAAAAAATATTTGCGTTACAGCTTGTGGTGGGTCACAAGGTCCTTAACACCCATAAATCAAAGCCTGTTTCGAAAATTAGGAGTTATCTCAAGGTATTAATACAGGAAACCTTCTAATGACCTCTCGATTCGCATCCCGGGCGCCGGGAGGTACCTCCTACTCTTCAATCTTGGAACCATCGCCAGCGTCAAAGAGCACATTGACTCGCTGGTTTTCAGTGTCGAAGGACCCCAGTGTGAGGGTAAGTCAAATATGTGTTCGGTCAGCTTAGGGCAAAGGCTCGATTTCCGTTGTTTGGTTAAGAAACCCGCTTGAACAGTACCACGAAATGAAATTTAGACTTCTTCGATCAAGAGTTGGGAACAGGATGAGATGTGTCGATTGCTGATCATCAATAGTTACACATTCTGGAAGTGCAGTCGTTGTAAAGTAGTTTCTATTATCCTGAGTGCTGATGGATAGCGGTGTATGAGCTGGAAAGTCAAAGTTCGTAGCTACTTATACTTGGCCATTACCGTCTTGAGGAGACCGAAATCTACATTTCTTGCAGATGGGATCGGAAATACTGTCACTTGTAAGATTGTATCGGTATAGTGTCAGCATCCCGCTAGTAATACCGACGTATAATCGAATATCTGTTCCAGTTCCAATCGCAGTCGGCGCAGCAGGTAGTGTAATATTGTCAAGATGGTATGGGAAAAGTGTCCCTTGTTAAAGCATTGCCCTATTCTTTATCTTAGCCAAGGGTTGCGCTTTAATACTATAACTTCTAAATGTCTCTAACATATTTTGTCAACATATACTGAATGCTTTCTCTCGTATTAAACGAGTATTAGGCCCATATCGGACAGCCTTCTCTCCCCCGACGGTGCGATAAACTCCGCCGATGATAAATAAGTCTCTAGAGGCCAATAGCCACCGTATCGACAGCAAGCTCGAAGGTGTCAATAGGCAAGACGAAGTCCTCGCCGGTCACGATCGTAGTCCTCGTGGCATCGATCTGGACGTGGTTGATTTTGAATAAGACCTTTGGATACGACTCTTGATAAGAAACGCTGGATTCAAGGCGGAACGTCGCGTCAGACGCGCACTCGGTGTCCCATTCAAGTCCATACGGGACCCTCTCGCACTGTCGCGTTGGTGTAAGAAAATTACGCTGAGATTGCATTTATTGGGTGTAAGGGAATCAGTTAAAGTAGCTTACAAGTACGTTAAGACCTCGTACGCCCGTCACGTAATTGTTAGGTGCAGTCACCCGGAACGTTGCCTGTTCCTGGCCATCTGGACCTGACACCGTGTATCCTGTCACGGTCCACGGCTGGTTGATAGTGGAGTTCGACGGTGGACTGGGTAGGCAAGAGGCGACGGTCAAAAGGGACGACCCGAGTGAGGCTATGAATATTGAAGCGCGCATTCTGAAAAGGGGGTTGCGTCGAGGTACAAGCTTGTCAGCGATTATGGCGGTGGTGAGCGCAAGTCACTATGAGAACCATCACTGCTTCGAGGATACTCTTTATATATGCAGGATGAAAAGTGCACGGGTCTACTATAATGTTCTAGATTCGAATACTTCGATAAATACGAGCGAAGTAAAGGTAAGGGCCTGGGCATGATGTCTATAATTGGGTTTGGACAGGGTCTGTAAAGTGCATGGTATTCAGCTTTTACCTAAAAGGAAGTAGTGTTCTTATAAGGGTGATATGCATGATTGAGGCGTAGATAGTAGCAATACGACGTATATAACAGGGGCTTGATGAGAGCTTGTACGTATTGAATTATATGCAATAATTTAGTATGACCGCCAAGATCCGTATGGCTCCATTCGGAATACAATACGTGCCTTGGCGATGGTGTGAGTAACTTATTAATCTCACCCTGGCATTCCACAAACTTCTAACTTCTCACTTCTCAGCTGACAATTTCTAAGCTTCCACATAAGCCTCATCATCGGCACGGTCCCCGCCTTCTTTCTGTTCTTGACGCACATCCCATACGCGACTGTCAAGCTACCCTTCTCGTTCGCCCTGCTCCGCAGCATCGGTGCGAATCTTGGTCTTAGGGGCTGCGGGCTGTTGGCGCCGGCCACCGTCATGTTTCTCCTCGCACTGTAATGGGGACCGGCTGATTACGGATGAAGCTCGCCCACTGTCATCGGCTCATTCGCCGGCTCTAGCGCGACCGCGACCTTATTCAGCCTCTGTGAATTGCGCGTGGGCGAGTAGGCCCTCATCTTTCCTGTTCGTCACTAACTTCGTCGGGGCTAACTACATCCCTATCTACTTCCAGGCCGTCAAGGACATCGGTCCTCGCCGAGTGGCGTTTACACGTGCTATTCATAGTCGGCCCCCGCGCTTTTGGCGAGTTGAGTCTGCCCTCTCACTCAGGCCTTGAATGACATATGGCATCATGATCTATCTATGATTGACGAAGAGGTTAAATTCTCAAAGCTGACTCGTGATCGATGTTAGTGGGCAGCATCGGAGAAGCGATAACCACCGGTGCTTGCGGTTTACTATCTTCCTGAGAACCGAATACTTCGAGGTGGGAATGAATCGGATACCAAATATTTCTCGATTTGCGCACGATGGCACTAAAATGAGTGAATGTCCCCATTAGCTTACAAACCATCCATCTCGGGGTGTGACTTACGCCGGGTGCATCGAGTTTTACTTATAGGGAAAAACATTGGTCCCTCCATAGGCTGTAATCTTAGTACAAAACGCCGCCACGCTAGCCTAGAGTCCGGTCGCGATCACCTTGGTATTCGTCAAGAGTCTATCGGCGGCTATCTTCATCATCATGGCAACGCCATCTTCACGTAGAGCCTGATATGGTAGGTCTCGATCCTAGCACAGTCAGTGAGCACTTAGGCGCTAGGTATAAATCGATATTATCAATAAGGCTATATAGATACTGTCTGTAAGCTGTCTCTATCTTTACTATATACTAAATATCTAATTTTTTGACTGGTCACCAAGATTCTTTTGTTGGTCGAGCAATACAGTCGCTATATGTAGGGTAGTATTTACTACCAAGTTATTGACAGGGTTGGTATCGGATACGTGACGCATGTACAGGTCTTTAGGAGGGATAATCATGTAGCGCGGCGCTAAGACTTATACCAACAGGGGGATATTGGTAGAGAAATATTTTATATCTACTTGCTCAACAAGTGCCGTTCAGTGGCAAAAATGCTTCGAGACATCTACACTAATTTTCTACTTGAATTTATACATCAACCCTTTGATTAACAGTACTCTTTCTTACCTAGTGTCTTGCGCGACGCTATATGATTATCATCCTACCTAGAGACCTGTACTACACTTAAGTATTCGACGGAAGCCCCACAGCACTAGTGCCGCTACCCGCTCTCCCGGCGCTCTACATGCAACGAGGAAGGGGTAGCTATTATTTAGAAGACTGGCAATTCTGGACCGAGTATTAAAAAGCCATAACTAGGGGTCTCTAAAGTGTTCTCTCTGTGAATCATACCAAACGTTCTTGCTTCATATTTCCTCCCCTTCTAGATAGCAAGCCTATACATGTTTAGCACTGCAGATCCTGGTGTCCTAATGCCTATTGCAGCACACTAGGAGATGTCAGAATCCGAAGGATTAGATGTGACCAGAAATAGTTGATTGGTTGAAAAACTAGCTACTACTATGTTTAAACAATAGTCTAATTATTCTACGGTTCTTGACCAATAAAACTGGAGAGTAAGTTGCGCTGCGAATCTACAACAATTGTGTCTCTAAGTGTTCTTGTTGATAAGAGTTATGCTTCCTATTGAAGCAATTTCATCACATCTGGTGTTCCCATTGGCTTGCAGTTCCTGCAATAAGCACCCTCAGCTTCTTCAAATTTCAAAACAAAGTCCATGACTTTTTTGCACTAGCTACAACGTTCGTCCATAACCTCCTTTCCCTCCTCGAAAGGTCTGAATAACGTCGCTTTGAGGATATCGGCGAGAAAATCAGCATACTCTGGTTGTTCACGTAATAGCGTTGCACCAAGGAGATCATCTCGGAGAACAACGTAGCGTGTGAGTTTTAAGTAGAGTAGAAACGTAGGCTTGAGTGGGTGTAAGTCTGAATTGTCGGCTTTATACACGGTCTTTAGTGCTTCCAAGAGGTAAGGGGCGAACCGGTCCACGTCGCCTTGTATGTCTTCGACTGCCGCTTCGTCCCTAACACGAGTTTGAAGTCTGGTGGCTTCGTGAACAAAGCGCTCAGTGAGAACGTCTATAGCCCGTTTGCGAAGTCCGTCCATAGCGAAGAATTTGGCTAACGTGAAAAGGTCGATGCAGGTGATTAATACAGGACTATATTCTTCAAGCTTTTCTATACAATCTTCGGGCACTAAAAATCCAGGAGTTAGCTAACTCCAGTAGCGTCATAGTTCTATTAGAAGGCGTGAACTTACACTTCCCCGTGTATATAAAGTAAATCACCCAGTGCACTTTCTCCGGGTCTTGGCCATAGATTTTGACAAGGCATCACGCTCTGAAGCCGCTGTTTTGAAATACGGGGACCGTGTCATTAGGATGTTGCGGTGAAGAGTCCAGCTCTTTGTCCCACACTCGACCTTGACATCAGATAGCCATCCCGACGAGAGAAGCCTTGAAGAAGTTAACCCAGCTGCCCCCCAAAACTTACTTTGGGGTTTTAAATACGTACTCTTTATCGCACTCAGATGCCACGATGTGTTGAACTTGAGTTGATATTTGGCCCATGGTTGGCTAAAGTCGGCTGTTAAAGTCGACCCGAAAAGCGGGACAAGAGTAACACTGACTTAGTAAGGTGACTAGTTAATTGAAGAGTATGCAGATTGCATGTGAAAGGGGACAAGGCAGCGAACTGGCGGTGATATGAGCGTTATTCATATTCATTATATACACGAACCGTACGGCTGCGCCCCATGGTGCCCCGTTGTTGTGTATAATCTGTCGAGTAACCTCTCGAGACAATTGGTGGAGTGGAAAGGGAGAACCGTTGACAGATAAAACCACAACACACAGGTTGCCCACCACCTTTTCTGCTAGTATCTTTTAGTGAGCGCGGTTGCCATAGAAATATTCATCTTGGCCCATTTTAGACACAAGGATTGGGTGACATGTAGCGCTACCTAGATCAACTCACCTTTGTTGTTGTCTTATTCCAAAACAACAATGCCCTTGCCCTCACTATTTCCTATTTGTTTGCCTTTTAGTGCTTTTGGTAAAACGACTAGGGAAACACACAAGCCTGATTAGTTGTTATGAACCTCAGAATGTACAATATAGAATTCTCGATCAGGTAATAGCAGCATCGTCCTCTGCGTTTACTTGTGTTGACATAGTAGAGATACCTAGATGATCTAACTTTATTTAGTAGTAAGTTTCGTTCTCATAATCTCTAACTACGAAGGAAGGGTCAAAATAGAAAGGACTATCTGTTACCGATATTAACACACGGACTAAAGTGCCAAGCCTAACTCCCCCCTATAGAGGGATAAAACTGCTATATACGAGGCTGGCGAAGGGCAGCTGAAATCTATAAGGGAGTCTCGTTAGTTTAGCTTGATTTCCTAGGGTAACGCTGTAGGGAAATGATGCCGCCATATAAAATGACCCAATAATTCTCTTGATTGATTATTTGAACTATGTCAGGGCGGATGGGAAGACCCATTCATATACATGAGTCTGTTACTGTGCCTTGTATTATACATGCTACATTCTCTTAAACTATGCCTTCGGCATTCTATGGCATAGAGCGTAGTCTGTTCAGCAATAATGCTCCTTAAGTCTAAAGACGTGTATCTACCTACCTCAACCTTTGTGGCTCATTCAGTAGACTTAGACCCGTTGCACCTCGTTACAGCTGACACTTGTGATCCTCTATGATCATTGAGCCTTATGTCACAGGCGTGCGTAGCACCTCAAAATATGAAAATAATAGTGATCCATTCATCCCTATCAGTCACCAATTCATATGCTATCTAATACCCTCTTCGTACTGTCTCGTCCCCACACCATCATTACCTTTTGGCTCACGTGAGCTACCAAGAGCCAGTTGCTTGTCTTCAAAACTAGGCATCGAAGAGCCACTGTCGGGACTAGTCTTCACTGAACGAGACTTTAACCAAGATAGCAGTGCGGTAGGGAATTTGATAGATTTCCCCGAATCTCTGAAAATCTTGGGAATGGCGGGCACACAATATACCAGAAGTACACATGTTACTTCAGCGATAGCCCATACCGCGACAGCAGATGTTTGATAAGTCTTATCGTCTTCCACGTAGAGACGAATGGATGCATCCACCTTAAACCCACCAGCGATGATGGTGCTATATGAAAAGAGGGTGTCAGAAGATGGTAGAGAGATAAAAGAAACGAAGCCCCAAAGAGAACACATTATAACATAAATAGACTTACAGTAACCCTACAAAGAAGATGAAAGCAATACCAATCTTCTTTTGAGTCTTCACTTGTAGTTTCCATATGACCCGCTGCGGTAGGAGTGTGATGATGACATCTGAGATTAGGTTACCGATAGCGCCGGCTATGTAGATGATTTCCCGATTGGCCCCACAGTGGCCAGGTGCTGTCTCATCCCATATCCTCATATACGGCGTACAAGCAACACATATGGAGATCACAATGGACGAGTAAAGAAGAATATTAACTAGGATAAGAACGTAAGAAGTCCACTAGATTGTAATGCTGGTCAATGTTCTGTCCCCTAACCATGGGTACGGGTACGGCGCAGCTCATGTTCCGGTTAATACAATATGCCGTTAAGTAACTCCGCTCAGACCGGTGCAAGATGAATAGATAAATGTTAGGCATAACTTACGTAGAATGATCCTTTAGTGCCACGCGGGACGAAAATGCGTATCCATTGGAGAAGAATGGCAACCTTTAGCAACATGATTGAAACCGAATATAGGAGAGAGCCAACATGTAGGAGCTAAAGGGTTTGAGCAAGTTAGTAGGATAGCTGTGACATATGAATCAGACCCCATCTCAGGTCAAAGTCAACTTACGTATAATGTTGGAGCCAGGTCTTTCACCCGAGCATTCCATTGGTGCACAAAATACCCAATAGTAAAGGGAGCCTCGTAGAGTAGGTAGGAAGCACCAACAATGAGCCCCTGATAAGAGACCAGTCAATTAACTGTATGAAGATTTGAAGAGAGGATACCAAGTATTACATAGCTAGAAAGGACAAGAACTAGTATAAGACATTAGTGAGTGAGAGCTAGGTCATTGACTTCATTATTCTCACAGTCCTCGAATTGAACCTTTTTCACACAACACACTTTCGCATATGCAGCTAACGCGAAGACGATTGTTGAGACTGCAAGACATAGGGTGGTAACAGCTATACCTAGAGAATTTAGGTTCGGCGGATGGTCAAGGTTTGGCACGACCCCTGGAGGTGGAGCAAGTGCAGGGCCATTCAGAATCACCTGCTGAAGCCATTCAGGCAAGGAGTGAAATTGGTCTAAAGACATAGGGCGAAGTGGATAAAGTTAAGACGAGCTGAGAATGAGGGGTGAAGGGTTAGGCAAGGTAGTAAACTTGGCAAAGAAAAAAAAGGGGTGCAAGAGTTTATAAAGTTAATCGCTAGTTTACAAGGCCTCACGATAGAATAAAACAGGTGCAAAAATGTCTATTGAATACTATTCACTATTCAGCCGAGCTGTACTTGACGTGATCGAATCCTTCAATCCTACCCTTGCAGTGAGATATATCATTCCACGAAGCGTAATACCAGGTTGACAGTCCGGATTTATCACCGATGAGTGATATATCTATTTCACCAATCGACAGAGCTCTCACTATACACATACAGGTGGACACGCATTGTGGCAGTTAATTTCAGAAATGGGGCGATGCAGATGCAGGGGACTAAGGTATCTTGTTTATTGCGTTGGCGGTGACCGAAATACCACCCATAATCCTCCGAGACACCTATTTGTAACATATTAACTACTACCCTCTCTAAAGAACAGAGAAGAGATAAGGACTAAATGGATTACGTCGAACCAATCGGCTTCATCCTTAGCCGACTAGCATAGGGTACTCCTCATTCACCGAGCGAGAGTCCCAGAAATTTGGCCTGTTCCGATCAGAGCAAGGAGTATTAGACTGCCACTTCGAATTCCTACCCCCAACCTATAGTTCATCTCATAAAGAAATCAACCTCATATTTAGGGCTCTTCTCCACTTACTTGTAAATAGTGTTCCAATTTACTCTCTAAATCTTGAAATAGAGTTCTATCCGAGTCATTTACAACACCGTGGAAAGTCTCGACGGTAGGTAGTGATAGGCATTAATACTATACAAAGCATTGTACCAATACCGGCGCCTACATTAAGAATTTGATTCCTCCCACGAGTAGTACTTACAATGATAGGCTTTTCGGTACTGGGATCGTCCAGTGAAATTCTTGTGTAACCCACCCAGCTCGAGCCAAGAACTCGAAGAAGATAACATCAACATCGTCAAAGAACAAATAATTATCGTAACGGGTAAGACGTGATTTCAATGTTACCGTATCAATATTAATGATGCTTACCTATCTTTGCAGATATTTGGAATACATGTCGCCCTACTTAACCAAATTGCATTGAGAACCGCGACGCCATAACCACCTACTCCTCGTAATAAAACTTATGGAACATAACTACAGAAACATACCGCAACACCACCGGAGCCAGAACATAATCAAGTCGGGAGCTTGGTCTTTTCTACAGCTACAACTCTATACCTAGAGAAAGAGTACATCTAAGGAATCATTTAGTTCTCGAATACTCCCTATCCCAAACTAAATATCGCACGGATGGGCATGCGATTCAGTGGAATGTGCTGTGCACAACCATGCAAGTTCAAGATCGCTTGGAAATGTGGTAAAGTAAGATGGATGGGGGTATAGGGAGTATGAATCTGCACCGAGGCTAATATGGATCTAAGGATGATAGTATCTAAATATGAATCTATTAATAGCCTCTGAAGCCACGGAGCCTTATACTAGATGCAAGACTGCACCGCTTATTTAGATGCATACAGTAGACTAAAACGGATATGGCGCACTTCTTGTCATTGTTGACTCGATCTTAGGAAGCCGCGCTTCGGTTTACATCCACCTCATTCATAACTTCTATAGTCAATGGTCGACGCTCCATTCAATCTACTAATCCATTGGGAATACATATAATCCCTAGTCACAGTGTCACCTATGACATCGATCCCCTCTGAGATTTCGGGATAAGCATAAGTTTGAACCTAAACTCCTCTGGATAGGGGGTGAGGACCACCGCACCGCATGATGAGTCAGCAGTAATATCTAGTGATCAATTTTACTATCAACGCCTCTACTCTACGAGAGCACTATATCTTTCCTTTATACTTAGCTTTTTTAAGTGGTGAACGATTATTTGTATACGATCACTTAGAAGTTGACGCACAAACAACTAGCAGGAAGGCGGAGATCTTACTCGAGCTTTTGCGAAAGGTATAACAGAAGCTAACATTATTGTTGCGCTAAGAAATTTACAGCTCTGGAAAATTTCTCTAGATCATGGAAGGCTGGAAGCCCAAAACGACAAGACCGTCTCTGTGATCTTCTCGCTATTAGGGTACGGGAATCCATGCCCTCCCGGCAGGTATCCAACCTGTAAATGATCGGGTGGGAGCAACTTCAAGATATCCTCCGTGGTCTCCTCTCCAACTACAACATCATCGTCTTGGCCGGGGGACACGGGCAGCTTAGGTCCGTGTAAAGTAGGATCGGGTCTTGTCCGACCGGCAATGATATCGCTAACCTTACCCCACAGATCCTCCCTCCCTCGCAGCGGGCCGTACCGGACGGTATCCTGGAACGAGTGGACGTGGCCTTGGTGGTGATCGAACTGCCACTGCAGGACTGCTCCCATATCGAAACTCCCCTCCACACGAGAAGGACCTGTTTCTAACGGAGTCACGCCTTTCTGCCCCGCCTGGAAGTTGAAAGCCGGGCTAGTAGGAGACACTCCTAGGATCTGTCGGACCTTTTCACGGTTAGCTTCTTGTGACAGGGCGAGCTCTGGATTAAGCATGAGTCGGTCCTCGTAGCCTTCTGGCAGTTTTCGGAGAAGACCCGCGGGACCGAGGAGCACCAACGACCGAATGGCCTCGGGGTAAGCACCAGCGAACGCAAGGGAGATAAGGCCACCTAAAGAAAACGCGACGATGGAGAAGCTATTGCCGTTTCCGACCTAGGAGAACGGCAATGACATGATCGCCAGCCGTATCTGGGATGCAAACAGACGGACGTCGTGCCTGTAATCGAGTGGTGTATCACTATACCCTCGACCCCAGAGATCCATAGCGACGAGTTAATCAATTGGTTACTTCAGCCTGAACTTGAATATTTGGGGGCAATAGGCTCGTTTGTGTTGACCAGGCTGCTTACCGAACAGCATCACCCGGTACCCGGAACTCACGAGCCCTTGGGCAATTTTGGAGAAGACAAGACAAGGCGTGGCATCGCCGTGCACAAATAGCACCTTTTCTCCACCTGCCGGTCCCCATTCGTAGACTCGCATAGTGTCATAGAAGGTTTCCACATCGCGAGCGCCGGGAAGGGCATTGGGCGGGTATGCTAAGGTGGTGGCCTCTTCGGTCGTAATGAGGAGTATTAGTGTTGCTCGGGGGATTAGATTCTGTTAAGCAAGGCCATTGCGTAAGGATATCTATCATGAGAAATGTAGTTACCTATCGGGTAGCAGGGTGCATAGCAGTAAGAGAGGGAGAGAATAAGCGAAGGCTTGTTGAATCTAGACAAACGGAGAATATAGAATGCTTAGGGACTTAAGGTAGAAGGTAGGCACTCCTGGCTGATTCTGACTGGCTTGTGCACAGGTGATTGGGTAGTACCTCTTAAAAAGTACTTGAGCAGGCAGGCAACATTGCACGTTCTCACCTGTCAGGGTATTCTGTCCCAGAGTGAATGGATAGCCTACGCAGTCACATAGCAGGTAGGTAGAAAGGGGCCAGTAGCCATAGGATGTATTGGTCAACATAGCCCCTAGCCCTTCCAACTGCTAGTTGGGAGGAATAGCCTGTATATATAGACCCAACCTGATAGGTACACACTAGGGTGTCACCTATTCACCTGACATCACCTCATCCCCTCATCACACCAGGGGGAGCAGGAGCTCTCGGGTGTTCAGCCTTTATTGTGCCTGCCACAGGTACGTATGTATAATGTATCTGCTGGCATCGGCTCGAGCAGCTGGATGGTTGCAGGTAGTACTGTCACATTGGCCAACACCAGACTACTTACTTACCTATCTATTGCTTTGTTTACCCGAAGTGGCAGCCACCCGATAATCTTGCTTCGGACGATTCTTCATTCGCGGCTGTTTAATCACATCGGAGAATGACGCAAGCAGGCAGAAAGACAGGTAGACAGTCGAATTTCAAGACTCAAAATGTGAAGCCCATCCAACCTACAAGGCAAGAAAGGCCTCTGGTTCGGCCCTGAGTCAGTCAAGACTACGATTATCTCCTTTGACTCTGTTCTGACGCCAGCTTTGAGCATCAACAACAATAACTACCCTCACTACCATTTCGATGGATCCTACCCCCAAAGCCCCTTACCCAGGGCATCTCGCCCGTTGTGCTGCGCCGTTCCTGCCTGTGTGGCATGGTCCGTGTTGAAAGCAAGATGCTACCTGAATCCATCACCATCTGCCATTGCCGAGAATGTCGCAAGGCCTCGGGGAACCCTTTCTTGACCTTCGGACTATTCCACAATGATTACATTCAATGGTCTATCACCAGCTCCGCTGGAACACAACCCTTTCTTGGTGGCCCGTCAGAAGGCATCAAGCTGACTTACTACTCTGATGTTGCGACGCGCGGTTGGTGTCCTCGCTGTGGTACACCGCTCTTCATGAAGTATCACTGCCGACCCGACGGCACAAGTATCACCATGGGTCTAGTCGACAACGAGCATGTCGTTGGAGCGCTTCCAGCGGTCAAAGAGCACATCTTCCTCGGAGACAAAGCGTCCTGGTGGAATGCGCCTCCTGAGGACGGAACCGCTCGACATGATGGCTTCAACGAACATTTTACCCGTCGGCTTCAGGAATGGTCAGCGAAGGGTCGTCCACAGAGGTTGGATATTCCCCCGGCCCCTTTCAACTTCAAACTTTGAGTCCGACAAACCTATGGCCGCTGCAAGCTTGCTGTCAGCAAGGATCTTGTGAAAGATTGACTATTTTCAGCGAGTTGGCTCTACTTTCTTGTTCTTTGCTTGGATTGAATTCCTCGCTCAGTTTTGTGATGAGAGATGGGCGATTGTACAAATCTATGCAGATAATCATGAAGCCACAATCGCGTCTGTCGCCATTATCGGCTCATGACGATATTAAACAAGGTGGCTGTCTATGTCTACTAACAGCGGGAGCAGCATAATAATCATATCTACACAGATCTCTATGACGTATCTCGTCAAGTGTCATTGTATATGGGAATGAACACCCCCTTCCACTCAAGAGCCGACGGCAAAGCTCTTTACTTCATATCCTACCAACGGGCCTCTATAGTCCACCTTAACCCCCAAGAAGTAGCGTGCGACAGCAAAGATAGTGACTGAGCCCGTGACTAGAACGCTATAGTTCATGTTTTCCGCATTCGCAGGTGTGCTCGGTGGCCAAAAGTCCCAAAAGAGTACCCACACGCAGAAAATGCAGGCGAAGGTGTTATTCAGAACACCCAGCAGCCCGGGAACGCGCCAAGGACCCCACTCCAGCACTTCTTCTCCGTATAGGATGTCTGAGTCGCCATTCCCATCTAGAGTGAGCTGACGGAGCATGGAAGGGTCTCAATTCCGCCCTATACGTACCTCTGTGCCGGCCTCTTCTCTCGCACGATGCGGCTTGATCTGTCCGGTGACGCGGCGCCAGAGAAGAAAGCTACATGGGAGTAGGTAGGATGCGTAAAGACCAGATACCGACATGGATATGACGTCGTTGGATGCAGTCGATGAACCGATATAGATCAGATTCAGCAAACAAGGGATGACGGTTACTATGATAACAGCTACGATCAGAACGCGCGTACGCGGGTGGACCTAAAGCCCGCAAAACGTCAGGCAAGTCCTTAGAAACGACGAGGAGAAAGACGAGCATTCATAGACAGACCTTCCGGATAATCCAGTGGAAAGGTAAGCCCCGATCCCTGGCAAACGACCACGTCATCCGACTTGCCGTCGCAGAAAACCCGATAACGGCACGCCAAATAATGACAATAATGACGATTGTCATAGCTGTAGCCCCAGCTTTGCCGACACCGTTATAAAAGATTTGTATGAATGGAGAGCCGGCGGGAGAGTTCTGTAACGAAGAGGAGACAAATCCTCATCGAGAGACAACCAAATGGGAGCCTGGGAAGGCCTACAATGACAGAATCAATATCACCAAGACAGAATAGTTACGGCGAGTATCATGGCCCATCCCGTACTGCCATTCAGCATCACGGTGGTCGAGGCACATTCATGGCAGGGTTTTCTATCTCTTCCGCCATCTACTCGACAAGGTCAACATCAGCAATAATCTTCGAAGCTTGATTTAGATAGGTAAGGACCTACGTGAACGACCATGTGCATCCCTCTCCAGGTAGGTTGAGCCATGGATCTCGTCAAAGATCGCACCAAATGAATCCCCTGTGCCGTGGGATATCTCCGGAGAGCCGACCATTGGGCAGTTGGGGGCCTATCCTAGTGAATCTATGGAAAGACCGTCGAGAGGAACAATGTGAGTGAAGAAAGACGAATGAGGCAAAAACATGGAGAGTGGGAGCTTCAAACACCGAAATACTCCACATCCTATTTGTGCGTAAACGTGTAATTACGTGATGAATCCGGGGGGATAGAGCGGGGGTTAAAACAACTCGCCTGAGGCGTTCATCCTAGGGCTTGGTGGTGTGTTACACCGGGGAGGGGTTTTGACACCTATCATCCTTTTAAAAAGTTTAAAAGGGCATCCGAATGAGCATCACCTAGCACAACAAAGCAGGGTCTGAGCTACAGTCTCTACCTACTTAGTCTGCACGATTTTCATACATGTCTAAATGCTTTCATGCCTTCCTTTTAACTGAAGGCAATATTCTGCGAACTATTCTCCAAATCCAGTGAGCCGAAATCATGATACTATAGCCAAGCCATAGCATCGAGTTTAAAATAAGTAAGACTCAAAAACTTCAGCCTCATTTTGAGACCATGTTTACTATTAGGGGCTTCTTACATGTGCCCCCACAGCCACTTACGTTGTACATTCCACGCTTGATAGGTCGGAATACCGGTATAACCCAACCGGTATTAGTACGCAGAAACCATCCCCCGCCCGTAAGCTTTACTTGCCTTTTTCAGCATTGATTATCATTGTGATTCAGACTGCAGCATGAAAAGAAAAAAGATCGACAGTTCGTCTTCCCTGGCCCTTGCTCCCAAACGTACACCAGCATGGTACCTATTGAGGCTCTATCACATATCACGCCCTTTGCTAAAGAAGTAATAAGATAACCCACCTAACAACGGCCCACCAGCGCTCCGCACAAGCAAAACAAGTTAAATAAAGCCCTCATGACTAACTTTAACTAACTTAAGCCTTGATTTTAGTATATTTAACTAATTTAGCTGGTTTTTATATTTAATTTAGCCTAAGTATTTACTAAACATATAAGTTAAGTAATTTTAAAAGCTATTTTATTTATTTTAATTATTTTTACTTTTAATAGCAGCTTAAAAACTTTTTAAATCGCTTTATAGCTAATATTAAAAACATTAAATAAACTTTAACGTTTTTATTAAAAAGCTTAACCGTTAAAAATTTAACGTTAATTTAGCCTAGCTAAAGATTTTTTTATACTTTAATAATATAGCTAATATAAATAATATATTAAAAGTAAACTAATATAATAGCAAAAACTATTTTTTATACTTTTATTATTATATTAAAAAATCGTAGTTAAATTTTATATAGCTTATTTTTTTTATTTTTAAATAACATTATAATTTATTTTTATAAAAATAAAAATTATCGTTTAAATTATAGCTATTATATATTTTACTTATTAGTTTTTAATAAAAAGTTTTAATAAATATAATAATAATAGTAATTTTAAAAGCTATATTATTAATATAATATTATTTTTAATATATAATTACTTATTATTATATATAGTTAGCTTTATAAAAATCTTTTTAACAAAGCTTTTTTAGCTTTATATTAAAATAAAAAATAACTATAGCTTAATAAGCAAACATTTTATTAAACATTTAATAATATTTTTAAAGCTTTTTATAAACTTTTTTTAAGCTACTTTAAATTTTATATATATAATTAACACTTAATAAGTTAAAGCTAGCCTAGTAGTTATTAAAGCAGCGCTATTATTTATAAGTGTAAATAATAGTTATAGCTTTAAAGCTATATTAAATAAAATAAAGTTGCTTTTAAAACTAATAAAAAATGCACAGCTATAAAAAAAACAATTAAAACTATACTTAAATAACTTTAAGCTTTAAATTATTATTTTTATTAATTAAGCTAAAATATAAATAAAAATAATTATATAATAATTAAAAAAAGGCTTTTAATAAATTTATTTATAACTTTATAAGTTTATAAAATAGTTTTAAATAATTATATTTATTAAATTTAAAAAAAAAAACTATATTTAATAAAAAAGTTATATTTATGCCGTAAATAATAAGTAACGTAAAAATCTTACTAATAGTAATAAATAACTTATTTATTTAAAACGTAATAAACGCGCAACTAAGATTTACTAGCGATATAATTATAATTTAATAGCGTTTTTATAAAAAACGCACTGCTAAAAAACTTATAGGTTTAAAAAATGCTATAAATAAAATATTAAAACTTATATTATAGCTAATATTAAATAATAAAATAAAAAAAAACTTTTTTTTTAAAAAAACGTAAAAAAAATATAGCTATTATATATAATTTAAAATATTTACGCAAAATAAATTAAAAAAAAACGCGCAGTAATTATTATAAAGTTAATTAATAAAAAATAAATAGCTAAAGCAATAAAAAATAATAAAAAAAACTAATTATTTATATA
>MU380562.1:0-21654 GCA_022495085.1 Xylaria sp. FL1042
TTTTTTAATAATAGTTTTTATTTAATAAAAAAATTAATTAGTTTATTTTAATTAAAATAAATAATATAACTTAAAAAGTTGCTTTATTTTTTTAAATTATTTTATAACTTTAGTTTTATTAAAAAAATTTTAAAATTAAAAAATAAAATTAAAAATAAATAAGCTAATAATATAAAATATTACTAAAATAATAATAAATATTTATAAAATTATTATAAAATGCTTAAAGTTTAAAAAAAACTTATTTTTTTTTATATTATTTAATAATATATTTATTAAATTAAAATCGATTTAATTAAAAATAAAAATTAATATTATAAATATATTTTTGCTTAAAAAGCTATTATTTAATATTAAACTAAAAAAGTTATAAAATTAGTTTTTTTTTTGCTATAAGTTTATATTAAAATATAAATTTATTTTATAAAAGCATAAAAAAATAAAAATAATAAATATATAAAAAATAAAAAATATAGCAATATTATTATTAATTACTGCTTTTATAGTTTTAATATATTATTTTTTTTTATAGTAAAATAAAAATCTAGTTTATTAAGCTTGCAAAAGCTTATATAAAGATTTATAAGCGGTTAAGTTAAATAAAAGAATTTAATAAAATAAAAAAAAAAAAATAAATGGCTGTTTTTTTTAAAATAGCTAATATATATTATATAATTAGTTAATATTTTTTTTTTAAGTTTTTTTTTTATAGTTAGCTATTTTAACTAATATATATTTGCTTAATATTTTATTATAATCTTTAGTTTTTTATATTTTAAATAAGCTTATATAGCAAAAGTAATAAATAATTAATAAAATGTTTTGCTTAAAACAGCTTTTTTAAAAAAAAAATAAAAAAGCAGTAAAAATTATTATATTATTTTTACAGTATTAATTAGCTAATATATAGGTCTACCGTTTTATAGTTGCACTTTAAAAAATAATAAGCGTTAAATATTTTAAGCTTTACTAAAAATATTAATATATTAAAAAGCAAAGCCAACTAATAAAACAACTAATAAACTTATTATATTTAAATTTAAAATAATAATATAAAATAAAAAAGTCTAATTAAAAAAAAAAAAAATGCGATATTTATATTTTATAAAAGTTTATTATAGCTAAAAACTAAAGTCTGCGCAAAAAGTCCCTTTATAAGTACACGTAAAGTTAGGCCTATGCTTAACTATTTTAATTATAAGCTTTTATTTTCCTTTACTAGCTCCTAGCTTTATCGCAGCAAATATTTAAAATTAAAATAAAAAAATAAAAACTAAAAATAAAAAAGTTTTTGCTAATATTTACTTTTACTTTGCTAAATAATTAAAAAAGTTATAATTAACTTTTAAACGCTTAAAAAAAATCTAGTAAAACTTAAGCTTTATTAACTTAACTAATTAAAATAAACAACTGCTAATTAAAATTCTTTATAAATAAAAAATAACATTAGCTTAAAATTTTAACAAAATTAAAAAAATATAAAATAAAATAGCCTTTTTTTATAAAATTTAAATAATTTTATATAAAATATAGCAAGCTAAAAATATATTTATTTTTAGCCCTTTATAAAATTAAGTAATAAATATACTAAAAACATAAATAATAAATATTATTTTTAAAAAAAAATATAAAGCATATTAAAATGTTTAATTTATTATTAAAAAAAAAATAATAAACTATAATTAATTAATTTAATAATAAAGTTAAATATTATTATTATTTAAAATATATTTTTATTTTATATTTATAATAAATTTATAAAAAAATTTATAATATATTAAATCTTATTTATTATAAATTTTTTTTTAAAATATAATTAAATATTTTTTGCTTTAAAAAGCTATATAATAACTATTTTTTTAATATTATTAAAAGTTTTTTAAATAATAACTTTACTATAAAGCGCTATAAACTTAATAACTTATTTTTTTTAAGTAGTTAACTAAATATTATATAATATTATACTAATAAAATATAAACTTTTTTTCGATAATATTAAAATAAAAAAACTTATAATAAAATATAACAATTAAAAAATTAGCTTAAATATTTAAAAATTTATATTAAAATATATTAAAAATATTAATATAGTTTTATTTAATTTTAAATTTACTAAAGCTATAGCTAATAAAAAAAAAAGCAAATAATATAAATTATTTACTATACTTATTAGCTATATATATAAAATTTATAAACGCTACTTTATTAAAGCAAAAATAATTTAAATTATAAAATAAAAATTATATTAAAATAAAACAAAAATAAAAATATTTTTTAAAATTATTAGCTATTATAAAATATAAATATATTATTATGCTATTATTATATTACTTTTTATTTTATTGCTGCGCTAAAATATTTAATTTATTTAAAAAAATAAATAATAAAAAGCTATAAAAGCTTTTTAAAAGGCTATTACGACCGCATTTTGCTTAATTACTTTAAACTATAAAAAAAAAGCAATATAGCTTAAAGTTAACGCTTTAAGCAAAAGCTAAAGCTATATTTTCTGCTAAAATATTAATAATATATAGCACTTAATAAAATATAAATCGGGCATATAGCAAGGTTTAAAACTAAATTATAATAAAACTAAAAAAAAATATTTAAATATTATTAAATTATTAAAACGTTTTTAAAACTATTTTTATAATATTAGGTTTTATTTTAAAATAAATATTAAAGTTTTAATTGCTTAGCTTAATAATAAATTTTTAGCTTTATTAAAAGCTATTTTAACTAAATAAATAGCTTTTATTAAAATATTTAACTTTAAACTTTATTATATATTAAAAAAAAATATATAACTGCTAATAAACTTTTAAAAAAACTAAAAAAACTATTAAATAAATTAAATAATTAATAAAAAAATAATATAAAAAAGTTTATTAACTTTTAGCTTTTTGTTATAATAATTAACTTATTTATAAAAAAATATAAAAAGCTATTAGTACTTAAAAATAAATAGTTATTAAAGTTATAAAAAATAGCTTGATTTTTTATTATAAAAAACCTGCTTAATTATTTAACGACTAAAAAAAAAAAAAAATCTTATTATTATAATATATTTACTTTTTTTATTTATAATAAATATTTATAAAAAAAAGCTTAACATTTATTTTAAATCTAACAAGATATTAATAATAAAAAAAACTAAAAGCATATTATTTAAAAATATTATTTACGCTTTAAATATTATAGTAAAAACTTAATATATTATAAAATTATAGCTTAATATTATTAAAAAAATATATATAAAAATATAAGCAACGCTTTAAAATACTGCGCTTTTTATTAAAAAATATAACTTAGCTAATTAAAAAAAAAATATAAGTATAATAAAGCTAAAAATATTTTAACTAGCTAAATATTTAACGTTTAATATATACTTAATAATAATAAATATAAAGCTATTATAAAAGCATGCTATAAAATATTTTTATACTTAAAAATAATATTTTTAAAAACTGTTAATATTAGCGCTATTAAAGCGTTTATTTGAAAATAAATTATTTATTAATATAGCTAGCTATTAAAAATTAAATATAATAATAAATTAAAAAATAAAAAAAAAATAAAAAAAGCAGCTAATTAGCTTAGCTATAATTTAATTTATAAAGCCATATATTATTTTTAAAGCTAAAGCTTAATTAAAAGCAGCTATTGCTTAATTATTAATAGCTTTATAAAAGTTATTTAAAAAATAAGCAAAAAATAAACTAAAAAACTAAATAAAATTATTTAGGCAAATAAAATAATAATTAAATATTATAGCTTTAGCTTATATAAAATAATATATAAGCGATTTTTAATCTTTTTAATAAAAAATATTATATTTACTTAGCAAATAATTAACTAAAATAAAACTATAAATTATATAGATTTATTTATTAATAAAATATAATAATTTATTAAAAAAGAAAAAAATATAATAATAATATAATAAATTATTATTTAAAAAAAAAAAATAAGCTGCTAAAAAAGCTAATTAATAAAACGCTTATAAAATATAAACTATTTTTTTAAAGGTTAATAATTTAATATTATTATATAATATTTTATTAAATAATAACAAGTTATAAAGCGCTAAACTTTTTTATAAATAAAAAAGCTTTTTTTTAATTGCTTTTAAAAAAAAAATAAAAAATATATAATAAAAAAACTAAATAAGTATATAAAAAATAATACTTACGCTTTAAACAGCTTAAAATTATTTATAAAAAATAAAATAAAATTTTAAAGATTTATAAACCTTTTATAAAATAAATAAATAATAAAATATTTAAAAGTAGCTTTATTTAATTAGTAAAATAATAAATAATTAAATAAAGCTAATATTAATTATTTAAAAAATAAATAATAGGAAATTATCGAAAATAAATAGTCTTAGTAAAAAATTAAGATTTTAATTATTATAAAAAAAAAAAAAATACTTAAAAATAAAAAGATTTTAAAAAAAATTAATATTATTATAAATAAAACTAAATAAAGCTATTATAAAAATTATTAAACTTATATTATTATTTTATATTTTAATATTATTATTACTAAGCTTAAAAATAATTTAATTAAAAAATAAAGCGTAAGTTTAATTATTACTTAGTTTTTAGTTTTAATATTATTTTATATTTTAATATTATTATTACTAAGCTTAAAAATAACTTGATTAAAGAAAAAAAAATAAAGTTAATTAAATTATTATTTAAAAAACTATAAAAAAAAAAGCTTATTTATTTTATTTATATAATAACTTAATTTATAAAATTATTTTTATTTTTAGCAATTTATATATTAAAACTTTAGCAATAATAATTAGCTAGTTGCTTTATATAAAAAACTTGCGCAAGCTATTTATAAAATTAAAATCTTTTTTTTAATTATAATAACTTTTTTTATTATAAAAATAAGCATATTATTATTAACTATTATAATATTTGCAAGCTGTTTAATTTATTAAATATATATAGTTTTTATATATACTACTTTAAAGGTTATTTAACTAGCAATTAAAAAAAAGCTATATATTAAATCGACTTTTACTTTTAAAATTAAAAAGCTTGTCTATATAAATCTAGCAAAAAATTAAATTTAAACGCTTAAGCTATTAAATAATTAATATTATTAATTATAATAAATAGTTTAATATAAATAATATATATTTATTAAATAGCCTTTTATTTTATAGCTTAATATATAAAAATATTAATTAATTATTTTTATAAGCTATTATATACTGCTTTAAAATATTAATAATAAAAAGCTAAATAGTATTAAAAAAGCTAAGCAAAATAATTTATTATATATATATTTTTTTTAGCGCAATTATTTAAGCTTTTAATATTAAAATATTATAAAGCCTAGCTATAATAATAAAAATAATTAGTAATAACTAATTAAAAACTTTTTTTTAGCAAAAAAAAAAAATAATAACTTTATTTGTTTATATATATAATTAAATAGCTAATGCTTAAAGCGTTTAAAAGCTATAAAAGCTTTGCTTTAAATTATATATATATATTTATAATTAAAAATTATAGCTAAAATAATAATAAAACAAGATATTAAAAATATAACTAAATATTATAACTAAAAACTTAAAACTAAAAGTTTTGCAGAAATAATTAAATATAAACTTAATTAATTATAAAAAATAAATAAAGCTTTACTAGTAATAATATTAACTAATTAATCTATATAATTAATTAAATAATTAATATTAAAACATATTAATTTAATTAAAAAAAAGCTATTTAATATTTTATTATAATAAAACTTTTTTTTAATAAATTATAGCAAAATATTATAAAATAAGCGCCAAGTATATTAAGCAAGGCCTTAATAGCTAAAAAAAATAAAAAAACGTGCTAAAAAAAGCTTAATAAAAATATAACCTAAATATAAATAATATATAACAATATTAAAATGCTTAGTTTAATTAAAAAATAAAAAAACTTTAAAAATATTATAAATATAAATATTAATAATATAATAAATTATTATAATTAAACTATTAAAGCAACTAATAATTATAACTTAAATCTATAAGCAATTATTTATTATTTTGCTAAATAAATTTATATTAAACTTATATATATTATAACTAATATAAAAAATATAATTATAAAATAAATAAACTAAACCACTTATAATAAAAAGCAAATAATTAAAATATTAGCGCTTAAATAATTTAATTAAAAAAAAATAAAAAAAAAATTGCAGAAGTAAAAGTCTTAGGTTAAAATAAATATAAATAAAAAAAAAGTATAAATAAATAGCTTAATAAAAAAAAAAAAGTAGTAAAAAAAAAAAAGTCTTAGCAAAAACTATTTAAAATTATTTATTTTATTTAAAATAACTTACGCTTTTTTTTTAGCTATAAAAAAAAACTAACCGACTATTAAAATAAAAAATACCTTTTAAGTTAATAAACAAGCTTAAAACTACTTAAAAAGCATATATAATATATTAATTATTTTTTTTTCTTTATTATTTAATTAAATAAACTAAAGTTAACCTTTTTTTTTGCTTGCTTTATATATAACTATTAGCTTTTAATAACTATATTATCTAGCTACTAGACTTTAAAAATGCCTTTTTTAAAATATTTTTTAAAAGTTTAAAAAAAAAGCAAAAGTAAAAATAATTAAAAGGCCGCTAAATATTAATTATTTAAATATAAAACTCGACTTTTTTATATTTTTTTTTTTTTATTAACTATTTTATTTATTTAATTAATTATTAACGCTAGTAATAAAAGCATAAAAAAATAATAAAAGTTAAGCTAAGTTATCTTGCTATAAAAGAAATTATTAAATAAATACTAGCTTTTTTTTTTTTTTTTTTATATATATTATTTTTTTTACCTACTTAAAAAAAATACTATATTTAATATTAACTAAAATAAAAAAAAACAATATACTTTTAATAACTATTATTTTATTTGCCTTAACTATTTATATTTTTTAATTATTTTATTATTTAATTATTATAAAGCTAACTTATTACGCCACCTTTTTTATTTATAAAAGTTAAGTATATTATAGCTTAATATATAAATTTTATATTTAAACTAAGCAACCTTAAAAATTTAAACAGCTTTTTTTTTAGTATTAAAAAATATAATTAATAAAATTTTTTAAAGCTATTTATTTTAAACATAAAAAAACAAACTATAAATAGCTATAAAAATAAGCGACTAGTATATATAAAAGCAAATATAATTAAAAAAACATTTAAAGATTAGTTTATTTTAAAAGATATAATAAAGCAAAGATTTTTTAATAAAATTGCTTTTATAATAATTAATATAGCCTAATTTAGTTTAAAAAGGAAAAGTTTTTATTTTTATATATAACTTTGCGAGCTTAAAAGCTAATAAGCTATAATTATAATTTTTTAAAAAATTATAACAAGCTTTATAAAGCTAGGTAATTATATTAATAATAGCAATAAAATATAGCAAAAAAACTATTAATATATTAATAAAAGATTTTTTTATTAATAATTTAGCAAATAATAATATAAAACTTATTATAAATATATTTATTATAGCTTTTTAAAAATATGCTAGCATATTTTTTAGTAAAAATAATAAGCTTGCAATTATATACAAGCTAATTAATTAATTTATAAAACTATTTATTTAATTAATTAAAAATAAAAAAATAAACTAAAAGCTATTTTTTTAAAAAAATATTAAAAAAAAATAATTTATTAAATATTTTATAAGCTTATTAAAAAGCGTTAAAACTAAGCTAAGCTTGCTAACTAATAATAACTTAAATAAGCTTATTACGCGTAAAAACCTTAATAAAGCTTTTTAAAAAGCGCTAAAAAATTTAAGCGCGCAGCTTACTATTTAAATATAAATATAAAAAACAGCTATAGCAAAGCTTTAGCAGGCTTTAAATATAATAGCTTTATTACGCAAATATAATAAAAAAATAATTATTAAAGCTAATAATTAAAACTTAGCTTTTAAAAAATATAAACTAATAGTAATTATAATAACAGTAAATATAGTGCTTTTTAAAGCTAAAGCAGTCGTAGTAAAAAAGCTTTTTAATAATAATATAATATTTATTTTTAATAAAAAGCTTTTTAAAAGTTTTAAAAAAAATAATTAAATAATAGCAGCATTTAATATAAAAATTAAACTATAAAAAAAAAAATAATAATGCTAGCAAAAAAAATCTTTATAGCCTGCTTTAAAAAAATTTATAATAATAAAATATTTTTAATAGCTTTAAAAAAATATATTTAAAGCTTAATAAATATAAAAAAATAATTTTAAAAAATATTAAAGCTTATTTTAACGCTATATTACTTTATATAAATATTATAGCAGCTATATAAAATCTTATAAATAATAAACTATTTTAAAAAGTTTAACTTTTTAATTATAAGCTTTTTATATTAAAAGTTAAAATAAAATAATATTTTAACTGCTATAGCTATAGCTATATAGCAGCTTATTATATTAAAAAAACTAAATATAAATATTATAAAAGCTTTAAATATTTAAAAAAAAAAAAAAAGTGCTTTATTAAAACTAAAAAAGCTGCTTTAAAATATATAAACTATAAAAAGCGCTATAAAATATAATAAAAAATATATTTACTAAAAAAAAAATAAACAAGCAAGCTAAAATAATATATATAGCATGCTTAAAATAATTTTAAATAAATATTAAAGCTTTTAATATTATTTAATAAACTAATAATAAACTAATATTAAAAATAATATTTATAGCTTTTAAAGTTTTAAGCGTAAGCTTTTTGCTAGCAAAAAAAAAACGCTTTAAAAAGCTTTTAACGCTAATATTTTTATTAACACAGCTATAATTAAGCTAGCTTTATAAAATATATATAAAAGATTATATAATAATATAAGCAAAATATTATAGCAGACTAAATTTAATTTTATTATTATTTAAAAAATTAAAATAATTAAAATAAAAATCTTATATTATTTTAAAAGCAACTATAATATTATTTAAAATAATAGTAAAGCTATTTTATATATTAATAAATACTTAGCGCTAAAAAAACTAAAAATAAAAAGCAAAAAAAATTAAGCAAATATATAAATAAAAAATAAAAAAAGCGCAATAATTATATAGTCGATATATTTTTTTAGCTTTTTAAATATAATATAAATAAGCTTTATATAAAAATTTTTTTATAAGCTGCTGCTAAAACAATACTTAATTATAAAAGATTTTAACTTATATTATTTATTATAAAACTAATTAAAATATATATTATATAGCAGCAAAAAGTTTTTAAAGTTTATAGCTTACTAAAGATTTTATTTAATAATTTTACTAAAAAAGCTTATTAAAGTTATAAAAAATTAAAAAAATTTAATAATAAACTTAATATAAATATTAAAAAATTTAATAATTATTTATTAAAAAAACTTTAATTAAAAAAGATTAGATTATAAAATAATAAAAGTTTTACTAGACTTAAAAAAATCTTTAAAAAAACTTTTATAAGCAATAAAAGGCTAAAACTAGTTTTAAATAAATAAAATACGCGCAGTAATAAAAACTAAAAAGCTTATAATAAAAAAATAAATATTTTATAATTTAAAAAAGCTTAATATAGTTTTTAATAAGTTTATTAAACAGCTTATAAAAATAATTAAGCTAGTAATATTATAAAAAATATTTAGCTAAAATAATTAAATAGCTTTTTAAAAAACTTTAATAATAATAAAAGCTAAAATATAAGCTAAACAAGCTTATAAAATATACTATTAAAAAAAATTAAAAAAAGCTTAAAATATTTTTATTAAAGCTTATATTAACTTAAAAAAAAAGTTTAAAAAATATAATAATAAAGCTAGCGTAAAGTAGTAGCAAAAATATTTTAAAATATTAAAGTTTTATAAAGCTTTATAAAATAAGCATAATTTTTTATTAAAGCTTTATTAAGCTTAATAAATATTTTATTATTATATAATAATTTAAAATAATTAATAATAGTTTATATATATAGCAAAAAAGCTAAAAAGCTTACTAAGCGTTTTTTTTTAGCTTTATTAGCAAACTTTAATAATATATTAAAATAGCCTGCAAAATATAATAGCGCTTAACGCTTTAAAATATTTTAAAAAGTTAAATTTAAAAAAATAATAGATTTAATATAAAGCTTTTTATTTTAAAAAGCTTTTAAAAAAAATCTACTGCTTAATAAACTATTAAAAGCATATAATAAACTTTTAAAATATAAGCTAATAAAGCTTTATTAAGCTAGCTTTATATTAAAATATTATTTTAAAAAGTTTTATACTATATAAATAATAATAATATTAAAGCTTAAAAAGCTTGCTAAAGTAAAGCTTATTATAAATAGCTAGCGTTTAATTTTATTAATTAATATAATAAAAAAAGTCTTAAAAAAAATATATTTTAAAGTTATAAAAATAGTAAAGCTTATAAGCTTTTTATTAAAAAGTTAAATAAATAATAAAAAATAAAAGTTTATTAATATAGCTATTAAAATAATTGCTAAAAAAGCTTATAAAGTAATAAAATAAAAAAATATTATTATATTATTTTTATTAAATATTTTTAAAGCTTTTAATATAATAAACTATAAGCGTTTAATATATATACTATAAAAAAAAAGCTTTTTATTATAAATAGTTTTATAAATAAAAAGCTTTATAATAAAATATATAGCGCTTTTTTAATTTAATAAAAAATAAGCAGATTTAATTATATTATAAGCAAAAATGCTTTAAAGATTTTTTTTATTTCTGCTATTATTTTTATTATATATTTTAACGCTTTATAAAAAGCTTAGCGTTTATTAAAAGGTTGCTATAATAAGCTTTGCTAATAATATTAATTTTATAATAATTAATTTAAACGCTAAAATAAACTATAAAATATTAAAAAGTGCGTAAAATATTTATAAAAAATAAGCTAAATATTATAATATAAAATTTATATTAAAAAAAAATAACTTAATATATTTTTTAGCAGCAGCTATAAGCGCTATAAATTATATTAACTTATTAAAAGCTATTATTTAATTTATAAAAAACATAAAGTTTTTAAAAGTTTATTTTAAAAAATAGCTATAATAAAAAGCATATTTTATAGCGCTTTATAAAAAGCTTACTTTATAATAATATATAATTATTAAACTAAAGACTTTAATATAAAATATTAATATAATAAAAGCTAAATAAGTTTATATAGCTATAATAAAAAGCACGCTAGCATATAAAGCTGCTATATAATATATGCTTGCTAAAAAAAACTGCTTTTAAAAAATCGTTTAAAAGCTTAAAAAAGTTTAAAAAGCTTGTTTTTATAAAATAATAAAGCATATAAAGCTATACTAGCAAAATATATAAAAATAAAATTAAAAGTTTTTTTTTTAAACTTATATTTTAATAATAAAGCTATAATATTTAAAAAATAATTAATATTATATTTTAAAGCTAAAATAATTAAAACAACCTATAAAAAAATTATTAATATAATATATGCTAAAAAGTTATAAAAATAGCGCAGTTAAATATAAAAATAATTTAATAAATAGCTTAATATATTATAAAAAACTTTTAGCTAATAAAACCGCTAAATTAATAGCAAAATATTTAAAACAGCGCTATAAAATAAATAGCTTGCTAAATAAAAATAATTATACCTACTTAAACTAAGCTATTTTATAATTAAAACACTTTTTAGTAAAAAAATAATAAAACGCTATAAAAAGTTTTTAAAATATAAAGCTTTAATAATTTTTTAAGTATATATTAATGTTGGATTTAGTGATTTTAGGGCTAGGCTATAATAGGGAGCTTATAAGGTATCTGCAAAATGAGCGCATATTATAGCCTATAACGGCTAGTGTGGTAAATACACTAGTTTTATACCTATTTTATATAAGGTATAAATATACGCTACACAGTTAAAATTTAAGGCAGAAACAATCACTTTAATAATAGTTAAGCAGATTATTAAATATAGCAAATATAGCGTATATAGCAAATATAACAGTATCGCACTTAAAAACTTATAATCTAACAATTAAAAGTCTTACTTTTTTATACTCTATTAAACGCGCTTTTTAACTACGCTAAAAAGCTTGTTATTTTTTTATATTATATTAATTCTAAGCCTTTTAAATAATGCTAAGAAGCTTTTTACTATGTTTTAAGCCTGTTATTTACTTAACAGGCTTAAAAATGACTTAATTTAACTTTTTTAATAACTTTTTTTTATAAAAAGAAGAACTTATTTTAATAGCTTATAGCCAAGGCTTATAAGATTATATAAAGCCTGGCGATAAGCAAGCTTTATAGCTTATAAAACCAAGCGCGCTAATAATTACGACCTATTTATTAAGCCTTTTTTTTTTAGCCGACTTTGCTACAGCTACTTTTTTAGATTTTATTTAAGCTAAAAAAAGCTAGTTATTAATAGCTTAACAGCTTTATAACTTAAAGTTTAAGCGTTATAATAGCTATTAAATAAAGCATACTAAGCTTGCTAAATAAATATAAAAAACAGTATATTTTAATTATTAAATAATATATATAAAAGCTAATTAAAAGCTTAATTAATAATATAATAATCTAAGAAAGCTTTAAAGCATAATTAAAAAGCTTTTTAAGTTTAAGTATTAAGCTAAATATTAAGCGTTTATTAACGCCGCTAAAAAAAAATAAATAAACAAGCTTATTAAATAAAATAATAAATAGCTAGCTAAAGTTATTAAAGTTTATAGCTAAAATATTAAAATTTACGCGTTTAAGCTTATTATTAATTTAATAAAAGCTTTGCAATATATTTATTTAAAATAAATTATTATTTTTAAAGCTAGTTATAGCGAAAAAATTATAAAAAATATTTTAAGATATTAGAATATAGCTATTACTATGCGCTAAAAAACTATTATATTAAGCATAGCATGTTTGCAGCTTAAAAGCAGCAGTAGAGGTTTTATATTAAAGGGCTTTTTTAATATTTATATATCTAGTAGTAAACAAAAAGATGCTAACAAGCCTAACAATAATAATAATAAAAGCTTGCTACGCTAAGGTATTAAATGCTATAGAGCAGATATTATATATACGCAAGCTAAACAAAAGAATTTTAATATATTAGACTGTTTTATTTGCTTTAGCTAGCATTTAATAATAATCTGCTAGTATATGTTTCTGGAGCTTTGTTTTAATAATTAAAAGCTTAATCTAGCTATTAAACGGCTAGCTTGTTAGCGAATGCGTAATAATAAAAGCGTTAAACGCGCGTATAAACAAGCCTAAAAAAAAATAGCCTAGTTAGCTATAAACTAAAAAGCTAGCGCTGCAAGCGCTTTTTAAAGGCTAGCAAAATTATATACTACTAGGTATTTTATTATAGCTGCTAAATATTATAAAGGCTTTACTTAAGTAAAAGACTTAAGCGCCTTTTAAGAGCTAGCAAAATTATATATATATATACTATTATATATTTTATTATAGCTGCTAAATATTATAAAGGCTTTACGTAGTAAAGGACCAAGCGTGCCATAGGCTACTCGATAGCTTTATCCTTATAAAGACCTGCGGTAACAACTGCAAAAAAAGTCTATAAGAGAAAAAAAAAGCTTGTTACCTACTGCTAGCAGAATCAAGGCTGCTAAATACTCTAATAGTTAATATAGTAAAAAAACATCTAATTATAGCTGCTAAATACTATAACAGCTCTGCCTATTACTTAAAAAAAAAAAAAACAAGCCTGCTATATACTGCCGCAAATACTTTATAGCTAAAAGGCTAGGGCCGCAAGCACGCTATAAGGCAACAGCAAGATTAAATGCTTAAAAATAAGCCTACTAACTACTAAACGCTTAAAAATAAGCCTTTGACTTATTTATCGCTTATTAACAAGCCTACTAAATATTCAACTAACGCGCTAAGCAGGCTGCAATATAAAGATAAGGACGGATTGCAGTCATCGGAGAGAGCGCCTTAACAGTTAGCCAAACGCTTGCTTAAAAGCTGAAAGTATAGGCAATAGGTGTAAGCAAGGCCAATGGGATTGACCTTACCTAAAGGGCTGTGTTAGATTTGGTGATTTCAGAGCTAGGCTACAATAGGGAGCTTATGGGGTATCTGCAAAATGAGCGCATATTACAGCCTATAACGGCTAGTGTGGTAGATACACCAGTTTCATACCTATTTTATATGAGGTATAAATGTACACTACATGTTAGATTTGGTAATTTTAGGCTAGGCTATAAAAAGGAGCTTATAAGGCATTTGCGTAATAAGCGCATATTATAGCCTATAACAGCTAATATAATAAATATACTAGTTTTATACTTATTTTATATAAGATATAAATATATACTATATAATTAAAATTTAAGGCTAAAAATAATTATTTTAATAATAATTAAGCAAATTATTAAATATAGCATATATAGTAAATATAATAATATTACATCTAAAAATTTATAATCTAACAATTAAAAGTTTTATTTTTTTATATTTTATTAAACGTGCTTTTTAACTATGCTAAAAAGCTTGTCGCTTTTTTATATTTTATTAATTTTAAGCTTTTTAAATAACGCTAAGAAGTTTTTTATTATATTTTAAGCTTATTATTTATTTAAAAAGCTTAAAAATAACTTAATTTAACTTTTTTAACGATTTTTTTTTATAAAAAGAAAAACTTATTTTAATAGCTTATAGTTAAAGCTTATAAAATTATATAAAGCTTAAAAATTAAGCTTTATAGCTTATAGAGCTAAGCGCGCTAATAATTGCGATTTATTTTTTAAGCCTTTTTTTTTTAGCCGATTTTGCAACAGCTATTTTTTTAAACTTTATTTAAGCTGAAAAAAGCTAATTATTAATAGTTTAACAGCTTTATAACTTAAAGTTTAGACGCTATAACAGCTACTAAATAAAATATATTAAGCTTGCTAAATAAATATAAAAAATAATATATTTTAATTATTAAATAATATATATAAAAGCTAATTAAAAGCTTAATTAATAATATAATAACTTAAAAAAGCTTTAAAAAATATTTAAAAAGTTTTTTAAGTTTAAATACTAGGCTAAATATTAGGCGTTTATTAACGCTGCTAAAAAAAAACAAATAAATAAGCTTGCTAAATAAAATAACAAATAGCTAGCTAAAGTTATTAAAGTTTATAGCTAGAATATTAAAATTTACGCGTTTAAGTTAATTATTAATATAATAAAAGCTTTGCAGTATATTTATTTAAAATAAATTATTATTTTTAAAGCTAGCTATAGCAAAAAGATTATAGAAAATATTTTAAAATATTAGGATATAGCTACTGCTATATATTAAAAAGCTATTATATTAAGTATAGTATGCTTGTAGCTTAAAAGCAGCAAAAGTTATTAACTAAAAGGCTTTTTTAATATTTTTATACCTAAAAGCAAATAAGAAAATGCTAACAAGCTTAATAATAATAATAATAAAAGCTTGCTACGCAAGATTATTAAGCGCTATAAAGCAGATATTTATACGTAAGCTAAACAGAAAAATTTTAATATATTAGATTATTTTATTTGCTTTAGCAAGCATTTAATAATAATCTGCTAGTATATGTTTTTAAAGCTTTGTTTTAATAGTTAAAGGCTTAATTTAATTATTAAACAGTAAACTTGTTAGCGATTATATAATAATAAAAGCGTTAAACGCGCGTATAAACAGGCCTAAAAAAAAGTAGCCTGGTTAGCTATAAACTAAAAAGCTGCCGCAAATATTTTATAGCTAAAAAGCTAAAGCTGCAAGCACTTCTTAAAAGCTAGCAAGATTATATTTTATTATATATTTTATTTTAGCTGCTAAATTTTTTAAAAGCTTTGCGCAGTAAAAAACCGAGCAAGCTATAAGCTGCTTAATAGCTTAATAAACTTATAAAAACTTTTTATAACAGCTGCTAAATTTTATATATTAAAAAAAAAAGTTTATAAAAAAGCGTATCGCTTATTATTAGCAAAATTAAAGCTGCTAAATATTTTAATAGTTAGTATAGTAAAAAAATATCTAATTATAGCTGCTAAATATTATAACAGCTTTATTTATTGCTTAAAATAAGCTTATTATATACTGCTGCAAGTGCTTTATAGCTAAAAAGCTAAAGCTGCAAGCACGTTATAAAAAAACAGCAAGATTATATACTACTGCGTATTTTATTATAGCTGCTAAATTTTTTAAAAGCTCTACGCAATAAAAAAAAACAAGTATACTATAAGCGGCTTAACTATATAAAAACAAGCTTATTAAATATTTTACTAACGCGTTAAGCAGCTTATAATATAAAAATAAAAACAGATTATAGTTATTAAAAAAAGCGCTTTAATAAACAACTATATACTTATTTAAAAATTTTACTTAAAAGCTAAAAGTATAAGCAATAAATGTAAGCAAAATTAATAAGATTAGCTTTACTTAAAAAGCTGTGTTAAATTTAGTAATTTTAAGCTAGGCTATAAAAAAGAGCTTATAAAGCATTTGTATAATAAGCGTATATTATAGCTTATAATAGCTAGTATAATAAATATACCAGTTTTATACCTATTTTATATAAGGTATAAATATATGCTATATAGTTAAAATTTAAGGCTAAAAATAATCACTTTAACAATAGTTAAGCAGATTATTAAATATAGCGTATATAGCAAATACAATAGTATCGCACCTAAAAACCTATAATCTAATACTACATAGTTAAAATTTAAGGCAGAAACGATCACTTTAACAACAGTTAAGCAGATCACTAAATATAGCGAATATAGCGTATACAGCGAATATAATAATATCGCACCTAAAAACCTACAATCTAACAATTAAAAAGATCGGCTTAAAAATATTTTTATATAAAAAAAAAGTCTTAAAATATTTAACGCTTTTATATAAATATACTGCTAATAAAAAAACAGCAGCTTATATTATATTATATTATAAACTATTAATTAATAAAAAAAAGTCTTTAAAAAATTAATTAGCTTTTATAACATTAAAATTTTAAATAGATTTTGCAGTAGCAATAAATAATTTAAAAAGCGCTAAAATAATAGCTTATTAGCTTATTTAAACAAATAAGCTTACTATATATAATTTAGCAAAAAAAATAAAAAACATTTAAAAAAAGCTGCGCTAGCTTAAGTAAACTAATAACTATAGCAGGCTTTTTAAAATAAACTTTATAAAAATTGCCTAATTTATAAACTATATTTAGCGCTTTAAAATAAACTAAAAGTTTTTTAAAAGCTTAAAAGCGCGCTTTTAAAAAGCTTTTATTTATTTTTTCTTTTTTTAATTTAACTAAGCAAAAAAACCTAATATATAAAAACAAGCCTTTTATAGTTACTATAAAGCTTAATATATAAATATTTTATCCGATTAATAAAGCAAGCGTTTAGCCCGCTAAATATAAGCTCCTTTAATATAGTTTTTACTTGCAAATATAAATATATAAAATAGCTGCGCTACTAGTATAGCTTAGCAGATTAATTTAATAATAATATAATAATAATAATTAATACCTTTTAAAAATTATAAAAACTTAATAATAAAAACTAATAGCTAAATATATTAAAAATTAATAGCTTTATTTTTATTATTATATATATATTTAAACTTAAAATTATTAGCAAAAAATTATTTATAATTATATTTATAGTATTTTTAATTAATAATTAAATTTTTTTTATTTTTAATAGTTATTTTATTAATAAGCTAAATAAAAATATTAGCCTTGCGATTTTTAAAAAACTATAATTTATATTTAAAAATATTGCTAATAATTATTAGTTTTTAATAATTTACGATATTAAAAAACAAAACTTATATTTTTTAAACTTAATACTTAATAAAAAAATACTTAGTAATTATTTTAAATTTGCAGCAGCTTTTTAATAAATATAAGCTTTTTTAATTAAAGCTTAACTTTTATAACTTTTACGCGCTGTTTTATTATTTAAACTTTAACAAGCAAATATATAAAAATATAATTATTATTATATTATATATATTTTACTAGTTTTTATAATATAAAAATAATTTAAAAAGCTTATAAAAACTAATAAAAAAAAGCTTTATATTTTATATATAATTTTATTTAAGTTAAAAATAATATAACCTTTTAAAAAATATTTAGCTATGTTTATTAAAATAAAAAAGCTTAAAAATAAAACATAAGTATTAATTTTATAATAGTTAAATAAAAAAACTTTAGTTTTAAGTTATAATAGTTTTTATATATTTATAAATAAAAACTTTAAAAACTTAAAACGTTTAATTAATTATATTTATAGCTAATTAAACTTAAAACTTAATAATTTAAAGCTATAAAAATGCTTTGCTAAAAACCGCATTATTATTTTTAAAAAATTTTTAACTAAAAAACAAAAAAATAAATATATATATATAATAAACTAACTTTTTTTTTTTATAATTAGCTATATAAAATAAATAAACTATAGCTTTAACGCGCAAGTAATTAATAAAATAATTATATATATAAAACAAAAATAAGCAAATATTTATAATTTTAAAGCCTTTTTATAGATATTTTTTTATAATAAGCTAAATATTATATATAAGTTTTATTATAAATAGCTATTTAACGTAAATAAACCTTATAATAAATTTAAAAATTAGTTAATATTAAGAATTTATAATTTTATAACTTAAAGTTAAACAAAAAAAACTATTTTTACGTTATATTTATTAATAAAACTAAAAAAATTATTTATTTTATTAATTTAATTTTTAATATTAACTTTAAATATAAACAAGCTATTTATAAGCACTAAAAAAATATATTTAAAATAATTAAAAATATTTAAGTTAATATTATTTTTTTTATAATATTAAAGCTAAAAAAAATTATTAACTTTATAATATATTATTAAAATAATAAATAAAGCTATAAAGCTGCAAGCGTTTTTTAATTTATTTTTTTATTTTAACAGCTAATTAATACGCTTTATAATTTAAAAAATAGCTGCGTAGTATTTATTAATAAAACTAAAAATATAATCTTTATATTTTTATTTTAAAATTTTACTAATATTACTTTTTAAACTATTAAAAGCTTTATAAAAAATAGCTAAGCGCTTATTATTTAATATTTTTTACTATTAATAGTTTTTAAAAAATTAGTAATTAGTTTAAAATAAAAGCTATTAATTAAATTTATATTTAATTTATTTATAAAAAATATTTATAATATTAACTTTAAGCCTAGCAGTTAAAAGTTTTTAATATTAAAAATAAACTAAAAACCTGCTAGTAATAAAAAATTTAAAAATAAAAAAAAAACTTATAACTTAATAAAAGCTTAATATAAAAAAAGCAATATTTATAAAAATATATTAAAGCTTAATTAATATAATATATTAAATCTTAAAATATTATAAACTAATTAGCTTATTTAAAAACGATTTATAAAGCGCTAGGTTTTTTTTATATTATAAAAACGCAATATTTATAATTTTATTAAATATAAGCTTATGCTTAACATGCTTAAAAAATAAATAAGCTAAAATTATTATAACTTATATTTATAAAAGGTTAAAAATATTAATGTTAAAAAAAATATAAAAAATAATATTTATTAATAAAAGCTAAATATTTAATAAAAAAAAAGTGCTAATTTTTTAAAAATTAATATAAATACTAAAAAAAACTTAAAAACAAGCAAAAAAACTATATTAAAGCATTAGTTTAAAAAATATTATTTTAATTAGTTATTATTTATTAAAAACAATAAAATAATAACTAAAAAAGATTATAACAAAGCTAAAAGCTAGCAGAAAAAAATAAAAGCTTATAATTAAAATAATTAAGCATAGGCTTAATTTTATATATATTTATAAAGGGATTTCTTACGCAGACTTTAGTTTTTAAATATAATAAACTTTTATAAAATATAAATATTATGTTTTTTTTTTTTTAATTAAACCTTTTTACCTTATATTATTATTTTAAATTTAAGTGTAGTAGGTTTATTAGTTGTTTTATTAATTAGCTTTGCCTTTCGATATAATATATAACTTATTTATTTAATTTAATACTTTAAAGCAGATCTTTTTTTAGTTTAGTTTACTTTTTAAGCTAGCAGCTTTTTAATTTAATATAATTTCTAGTTATTAATATTGCTTTTTTTAAAAAAAAGCTTTTAATAAATCTATTTATAACTTTACAAGTTTATAAAATAGCTTTAAATAATTATATTTATTAAATTTAAAAGGAAAAACTATATTTAGTAAAAAGGTCGCATTTATGCTATAAATAGCAGGCGACGCAAAAATTTTACTAATAATAATAAACAACTTATTTGTCGAAAACGTAACAAACGCGTAATTAAAACTTATTAATAATATAATTATAATTTAATAATATTTTTATAAAAAATATACTGCTAAAAAACTTGCAGGTTTAAAAAGTGCTATAAATAAAATATTAAAACTTATATTATAGCTAGCATTAAATAATAAAGTAAAAAAAAGATTTTTTTTTTAAAAGAACGCAAAAAAAATATAGCTATTATATATAATTTAAAATATTTACGTAAAACAAATCAAAAAAAAACGCGTAGTAATTATTATAAAGTTAACTAATAAAAAATAAATAGCTAAAGCAATAAAAAATAATAAAAAAGACTAATTATTTATATATTATAATTTAAACAAAACTTTATAAAAAGCTTTTAAATAAGTGTTTATTTTAATAATAATAAATTTAATTAAAAATTAAGTATAAATAATAGCAGCTATATAGCTAGATTATATTAATAAAGCTAAGCTTGCAAAAAATAATAAAAAAATTTTAGTTAAAATAAATAATTAATTAAATAACTTAAAAAAAAAACGCTAATAAATATTATTAAAGCTATAAATATAGCTTTAATTAAAAATAATATAATAATAGTTAAAAAGCTATAAAGCAGTAATATAATAGTTATATTTAAAAATATAGTGCTTAAAAAAGCTAGCAATAAAAAATAAATTATTAAAGCTTTTAAAAAAAACATAAAAATATAAAGCAAAAAAGTCGCAGTAATAGTTAAAAAAATATTTATAAAGCAGGTTTAAAAAATATATTTTAATAAAGCGCTATTATAGCTACTGCGCAATAAATATTTAAAAATTATATAATATAAAAAAATAATATTAAAAAATATAAAAACAAAATTTATTTTTATTATAATATATTTAAATAATTTTATAGCAGCTAAAGCTATTTATAATAATAGCTTAATATAAAAAATATAGCTGTTTAACTATAAACTTTTTATAAAAAAGTTAAAAGTTATATAATATTATAACTATTATAAGTTTAAATATATTATAAAATTTTGCTTAAAAACGCTAAATATAAATATTATATTATTTTTAAGTATTAAAAAAATAAAAAAAAATGCTTTATAAAAAAAATAAAGGCTAAAAAAAAATATATAAATTATAATAGCAATTATATAATATAAAATAAGCTATATAAAAAAAAAAAAATAAAAAAAAAATAAAAGCTATATATATATTATAGCTTAAAAGTTTTTAAAATATAAAAAAATTAATAGCTATTAATAAAATAGCTTTAAATAATAAAATATTAATATTTTTAGCTTTAGCTTTTATAAAGCTTAATAA
>MU380563.1:0-21483 GCA_022495085.1 Xylaria sp. FL1042
CAAAACCCTTAAAAAAACCCCCCAAAAAAAAACCAAAAAAAAAAAAACCCCCCCAAAAAAAAAAACCACAAAAACAAAAAAAAAAGCGCGTAAAAAAAAAAAACCAAAAAAAAAAAAAAAAAAGTCGCGCTAGTTAGTCCTTTTTTTCTTAAAAAATAGCTAGCAGATTTCTATATAAAAGGTACGTTTATATAATTATTAGCATTTTAAGCAAGCAAGTGCGCTAGCGCTAGTTTATAGCTTATTTAATAGCTTATTTATTTATTTTTTTAATCTTTTATATAAAAACCTTTTTTTTTTTTTTTTTTTTTTACGTAATACTTTTGCTTTTATTACTATCGCCGCTAGCTTTTTATATGTTTTTAATTATAATATACCTTATTAAAAAGGTTAACTAACTTTTATATATAATTATTATACTAGAGATTTTGCTTGCGCTTATGCTTTTTACTGCTGCTACTGCTGTTGCTTTTATTTTATATAATATTTTTATTTTTATCTGCTTTTATTTTTTCGCGCAAAAGTTTAACTAATTTTTATATAAAATAAAATATATATATATATATATATATATATACTTATATATATATTTCTCCTTTTATATATATATATATATACGCACGCCTTTTTTTGCTTTTATTATATTTATTTTTTAGTTTATAACTAATATGCTGCTTTATATAATAAACTATAGTTTTTAAAGCTTTATTAAAATTATAGTTAAAAAAGGTATATTTTTATAAGTTTAGCTTTATATCGACTATGTTATAGTTAAAGCTTAGCTTTAGGTTTTAGCTTATATAGTAAATATTTATAGTTATTTTTTTTATATATATATTAATATAAATAAAAAATAAAAAACATAATATTTTAAGCTAGCATATGCTTTAATATATAAATATTTATATGCTAACTTATAATTTTAATAACTAGCTTATAAATTTTATATAATATAATAACTATTTTTGCGTAATTTTAATTTATATTTACAAGGCTTTAATATAAACTTGCTGCGCTAATAAATATAATAACGCTTATAGCAGCACTATTTTATTTTATAACTATTATATATTTAATAACGCTTTTAATAAAATCTACTTTATATATATATATTAATTATATATAATTTACTGCGCGTATTATATTAACAACTGCTTGCTTATAAATGTTTTATTTAAGTTGCTTTTTTTATTTAATAAAAATAAAAATAAAAATAAAAATAAAAATATTAAAATAAAAAATAACAAAAACAAAAATAAAGACAAAAAAAAAAAAAAAAAATCTAACTAAGCTAAAGTTAAGCTTATTATATAAAAAAAAAAACTTACGTTGTTTTAAGTTTTAATAAAAAAAAAAAAAACTAAAAAAAAAAAAATAAGCGTTTATATAAAATTAATAAAATATAGCTGCAGCTTTATTTTTTTTTACAACTTTTACTTTTTTAAATCTTATAATTATTTAATTTTATATAAATAATTATTTTTAAGCTATTTAGCTTTTAATATTTTTTTTTCTTTTTTATATAATTTATTTTTAAAAATAATATTTTTAATTTATAAATACTTTTATTTATATAGTAAACTTATTATATAAAATTAGCTGTTTAAATGCTATAGCTAAAGGTTTTTTTATATAAACGCCTATTATATTATTTTTGCTGCTAATTTATTATATTTTAAAGATTTTTTTATTTTTATATACTTTATAAATTAATATAATATTAATTATAAACTACTTTTTTTAAGTTATACCTAGCTTTATTAAATATTTATATTATAATTTTAAGTTTAAATAAATAATTATAAGTATTAGCAGTAATTTTAGCGTTTTTAAAATTTTTTATATAATAATATTTAAATATAATAGCTAAGTTAAATTTAATTATTATATTATATAGCTTGCTAACTAAAACCTTTTTTTTATAACTTATTTATTTTTAGCTAAAGCTAAACTTTAATAAATAATATTATTATTATTTTAAATTATTTATAAACTAGCTGTTTATATAGGTTTTAATAGCTAGCTTTATTAAAAACTTTAATTATAATGTTATATTTTTATTTTTAGCAAAAGATTTGTCGGCAAAAATAAATAGCTAGCTTTATATATATAAATAAGTTAGCTTAAATAAAATATATTAAAATCTTTAGTTTAGGTTATTAATTTATTAAGCTAGTTAATTATATGTTTATTTAGTTTTTTAATTTTTTTTGCTGCTGGCTTTTTAACTTAGGCAGCAATTAAAAGGTTATACAAGGCCTTAGGCTAGCATAGTAAAGCATTATATATGCAGCGCGCGCTAAGCAGCAAGCTTTTAAGCAGTATTGCTAGCATTGCTAGCATTGCTAGCATTAGGGGTCGATTATATAAAGCTGTTTTATTTATTTTTTTTACGTAAACTAAATTTTACTATTATTTAATTATTAAATTTTTCTGCTATTAAACTTTAAAATAAAGTTTTTAAAACTAAAATTCTTGTAAGCTTTATATAAAAGCTTGCTTTTTTTAGTTTTTTTTATTTTTAATAAAAAAAAGCTAAAAATTATAAAGCTAATAATATTGCCTGCTTAAAACGCAGTAATACTAAAGGTTTTACTGCTTTTATATATATTAAAAAAGCATAAGTTATATAAAAATATTTTTATTTAAAGGTTTTTTTTATAATATATTTAATATATTTTAAATTAATATAAGCTTAATTTTATTAAGCTATAAAATAATCGATAATATAATCTTAAATAAAGTTCTTGCTTATTAAATATTTATATATAATTTTTTTTAAAAGCTTTATATAAACTATATAAGTTAACTTATTAATATTAGGTAAATTATATATAAGCTTGCGTAATATTTTTTATAATTTATTTTATATATTAAAAGATTATATAATAAATAAGCTTAATATTAATAATAGTTATTAGCTTATTTATTATATTATTAGTAATTATATAAATATAATGCTTTTTTTTTTATTGCTATATTTTTAAATTATATATTTTAATTTTTTATATAATTTAGCTAATTTTTTTTTTAATTTTTTATATAAATTTTAATTTTAAGATTTTAGCCTGCTTTATTATATATAGCTTAAAGTTATATACTGTGCAGCCTTTAATATTTTTTGCGCTATTAGTTAGTTAATTTTTGCAGCGTTTAGCTTTTTAAATAAAAGGCTTAAAGCGTTAATTTTGCTGTTTTTTTTAAACTTATATAGCTAGCTTATAATTATTTTTTTTTTTAAACTATTTAATTAATAGGCTAGCGTTTATATAAAAACAGCAGTATTTTTTATTATATATATAAAGGCTTATTTTTTTTAACGCATTATATAATGTTTTTTTTAAGCGGCTATATTTTATAAGCTTGTTTATTTTAAATAAGCGCTAAGCATTTATATTATTTAGCTAGCTTTTTTGCTAAAATATTAATATTTTTGCGTTATTTTTTTATTTTATATATGCTAAGATTTTATTAGTTTATTTACTATATTAACAGTTATTATATAATTTTTAATCGCAACTATATAATATAAGCTTATTTAGCTTTTATTTTTTTACTAAGCTATATTTTTATTTTTAAGCAGCGCGTTTAATATATTATATATATTTAAGCTATTATAAGTATTAATTACGCAGTTAATATTTATTTTAGCTTTTATTATATAAAATGTTTTTATTGCTAAATAAGCTATTTTTGCTTATGCGGTTATATTTAGCAACAACGTTAAATTTTAATTTATTTTAAAATTTATTTTAAATTTTAATAAAATAAATTATAAAGCTGTTTAAGCTAGCTATATTATTTAATGCCTAGATTGCTATTTAAAAAATAATTTTATTGTTTTATATAATAGCTGGTTTTTTTAAATATAATTTTATTTATATAATAAAAAAATACGTATGCGCGTGCGCGTGCTACTTTGCTAACAGCTTAGTAAGCTTTAACTAATATTTTAATATATAATATTTTTATAATTTACACGTAGTATTAAGATTTATTTAATATAAAATTTATATTTAAGCTATATATAATTAAGTTAAACAGCTTTTAATATATATATATTTAATAGCAGCAGAAAATATTTTAAGTATTTTATGCGTAAAAAGCAATTTTAAAAATATTATAGCTTAAAATAAAATATTTAAATCGATAATATAATAAAACGTTTTTATTTTTTAAGCGTATAAAATTTAAAACTATTTTATAATTAAATATATTATTTGTTTTTAATTAAAAATTTAAACTTTTAAAAAGCTAAGTTAAATAATTAGCAGCAATAATATATTTTTTATATTATGCGAACGCTTTTTTTATTTGTGTTTAAATATTCTACGCTTTAAAATAGCTAGTATAATATTTTTATATAAGCGTGCTTAAAGCGTTAGTATAAATATTTTAACTTTTTTTTTTTTTTAGTAAAATCGCGCGCTTTTTTATATAAGCTTAGCTTAAGTTAAAAAAAACACGTTTTTATTTTTATATAACTAGAATTATTAACTTATTTAGTTATATAATAACGTTTTTAACGTTATTATAATAAGCGTTTATATAATTTAGTTTATATCGCTTAAAAAAAATAAAAATAATATATTAGCTTTTATATTATAAAATTATATATAGCTAATGCTTATTTTAATTTCTGCTAAGCTAATTATATTTAAGCTTTTTATATTATTAAATTATATAATAGTTAATTTTTTAGTTTAATCGATTTTAATATTTAAATTTTCTTGCGTAAAGCTTTTAAATTATAGCTTATTTATAGTTAAAACTTATATAGCTTTAATATTTTAAATAATATTTTAATAAATTAAGCTATATTAATTTTATAATATAAATAAGTTTAAAGCTTTAATATTATAAGTTTTTTTATATAAAAAGTTATAATAGTTTTAATAATAAATAGTTTAGCTTATTATATAAAAAAAAAAAAAGCTTGCTATAAGCTAATTTTTTTTTATAATAAGCGGTTTATTATTTATATATATAAATAAAATATTATTATTAATATTTAAAAGTTTTAAGCTATTTTATACGCTATTTTTTTTTTTTGTTTGCTTTTATAGTTTAATTTAATATAAAAGCTGTAAAAGCTTTATTTAAAAGTTTTAAGCTTATGTTTATTTTTATAAAATAATAAGCTGTTATATAGTTTTTATTTTTGTTTTTGTTTTTATTAAAGTAGTTAGCTAACTAATATTTTAGCTTTTTATATATAAAGTATCTTTTTATATAAAATATTTTTTTAAGTTAGCTAAGCTATAGCTTTATTATATAAACTATTATATTATTATATTTATTTAAATCTTTATTAGCTTTTATATAAGTTTTAATATTTTAAAAATCTTTTTATTTAATCTTTTTATATAAAAGTTAAAAATATATTCTTAGTTTATAAAGTTTATTTTTAATTTTTGCTTTTATATAATAAAAATTTTTTTTTTTTTTTATATTTTAATATTATTTAAATAACCGCGTAAAGCTTTATAAATAAAACTTTTAAAGTTAGCTTTTATATAATTATAACTAGTTTAAGCTTTTATATATTTAAATATACTTGCGTAATAATAGTTATTAATTAGTTTTTGCTTTAATAATTAATTTTAAATGCTTTTTAAACAAGCTTTAGCTTGTTTAATATTTTTTTTAAAACGCTTAAAAATAATAAGTTTAAATTTTTTTTTTATATGCAAAAAAAAGCGGTTAATATTATTTAGTCTGCTTAATATAGCAAATAATTTATATAAGAATTAAAATAAATATTTAGCGCTATATAAATTTTATTTTTTTTTTAATCTAGTTTAAAATAATGTAAATAAAAAATATTTATATTATTTATTAAAATTAATAAACAAATAACGTAATATTAGTTTTTTATAATATTTAAGTTTTAGCAGATAATAATAAAAATATAAGCTTTATTAAAAAGTATATTATATAATTTATTTAAATAGCTTTAGTTTTTTTGCTAAACTTTTTAAAAAGTTATATAGTTTTGCGTATTTATAACTTTATTGGAAATCTAGCGCGTTAAAAGTAAATCTTTTACTAAAAAAGTTGCATAAGTAAAGGTTATAACCTTTGCGTTATATACGCAGAAATGCTTGCTTTTTAACTTAATAGCTAGTTTTTAAGATCGCGTACTACGCAAAGAAAAGAAAAAAAAGAGAAAAAAAAGGAAAAGGTTTGCTGTTATATAGTTAATATTATATTTCCGGTTAATAAATTTTTATATAATCTTTTTAAATTAAAGGCCTAATATTTATATAACCTGTTTAAGTTTAAGGCTTAAAGTTTATATTATTTTTTTACGTTAAATGCTAGAGCTTTATATAGCTTTTTTAAATTAAAAGCTTAAAGTTTATATAATTTTTTTAAGCTAAAAACTTAAAACTATTTATATAGCCTTTATATTAATAATTTTTAAATAAAAATTTATAAGTAAAAATAGTTTTAATATTTTTTTATTTTTTATATTATATAAAGCTAATGCTAAAGCTAAAGTTATAGCTTAGCTTTAATATTTTTTTTATATAAAAGCTTTAAAGCATTTTAATAATTTTATTTAAAGCTATATGTTTTATTTTTTAATAGCAGCTTATTTAAATATTAAAATTAAAATATTATTTAAATAAGTAATAAGTATTAAAAAAGCTTTGCTATTAATTATATAAACTATTAGTTTTATTTTTAGCTGCTAAAATATTTTATATAATAGATTTTAAAAATGCTTTATAGGCTATTTAAAATAATTAAGCAACTAAGTTTTTTTATATAAAAAATCTTTAAAGTTTTGCAGAAAATAAAATCTTTAATTAAGCAGCTTAAATATTTTATATAAAAAATATTTAAAAGCTTTATTTTTACTGCCTTTTATATGTTTAATTAAAGTTTTAGCTATTAAAAATATATAATAAATATATTTTTTGTTTTTTTTATATAAGCATTTTTATATTTTATTAAATAAAAATATTTATTATTTTTATATTTTTATATAAAAAAACTTTTATAAAAAGCTTTTTTATTTATTTATTAAAATATATTTTAAATATATAAACAAGGTTTAACTTTTATAGTTATATGTTTTAGTTAATATATATAAAGCATTATTTAAAATAATTAGTAAACTTTTTTACGGTTGCTTTTTTTTTAAAATATTTAACCTCGATTAGCTTTTATATAATATATATTTTTTAAATCTTAAAAAAAATCTAGCTGCTTTATATAAAGTTTTAAGCTATTAACTTATTATTGCTTTTATTTGCTTTGCTTTTATTTTTTATTTAAAATAACACTTTTTAAAAATAGTTATATATTTAAAAAGTTTTTAATAATATTAGTTAAAGCAGTAGCTTTTAAAATATTTATATAGCTAGTAAAAAAAATAATATATTAAGCTGCGATTATATAGTTTAAGCTTATAGTTAAATGTTTAGCTTTTACGGCTGCTTTTTTTTATTTTCTTTTGTTTTTTTTTTTGTTTAAAGTTAACAGCTTGCGGTTTTTTTTTAGCTTGCTATTATTAAAAGAAAAATTAAGTGCAAGCTAAAGAATTCGCTTATAATTTTATCCTGGTTTATTATATAGTAAATTAAGCTTTAGGTTTAGCTGCTTATATAGGTTATAGCTAAAGGCTAAGTTTTATATGTTTAATTAAAATATTAATCTTTTTTTTTAAAAAGTCTTATTTTTACTGCTTATATAAAAGTTTAACTTTAGAATTAACCGCGCAAGCTAATATATAAAGCTAAAATCCAAGCTTTATATAATAATTAAAAATTTAATCTTTTTATTTAAAGCTATTTATATAAAAATCTAAGATTAATATTTAAAAATTAAGCTTTATTATTTTTTTTACTAATTTATTATTATATTAACAACAATTACTAATTAATATAAAATAAGTTATTTATATATATAAAAAACAAAGCAAAATATAATAAGCAAACTAAAATAAACGCAATAATAAATAAATAATAATATATTTTTAATTTTATTTTTTAATGTTTTTTTATTTAAAATATATATAAGTTAGCTAAGTTTAACTAAAATATAGTTATATATATAAAACCTATAGTTATATAACCTGCTAAAGCTATATAATAAGCTATATAATATATAGCTTATATATAGCTTAAATATAGTTTAGCTATATAAATAATAAATTAATAGCTTATAAGCTATTATTATTTATTTATATATATAGTTATATTTTAACATAAGCAGTAAATATATATATAATAACTTATTTTAAGCTTTATAAGTTTTTTTTTTTTTTTTTTTTTTTTTAATTAAATAAACTTTAATAATTAACTTTAGCAATAAACTTGCAAAATATTCTTTTATTAACTAACTAGTTAATATATTTTGCTAGTTTTATTAAATATTTTATAATATATTATAGCTTAATATTAAAGCATGTCTTGTTTTTTTTAATAGACTTTCTTTTTATTATATATTTAATTTATTTTTTATAGCATGCTATAGCTTAATATCGGTTTTAAAAAAAAAAAAAAAAGCCGCTAGTTATTTTATTAAGCATATTATATTATAGTTGCGCGCAAATAATATTAAATAAACTTGCGCAAAATAATTAATTAAAAAGTTATAATATAATATATTTTAATAAAATAAAACAAGTTATTTTTTTAAACTAAGCTTTTTATAGCAAACGCGTTAAAGTATAAAAATGCTTAAGAAAAAAGCTGGATTTATAAATATTTTAGCTATATAAAAATAAAAGCAAAGTTTTAAGTAAATAATATTTAAGACCGCGATTTAATAGCGCAGTTAACGCTTTATAAATAATATAGCGTGTTATTGCTTGCTTTTATTTTTTAGCTTAGCCTGCTGTTATTATATTATAGCAATAAAAAGGCCTGCTATTATAGCCTGCGTTAAGCTAAGTTGCTATAGCTTATATCTTGTCTTAGCGTAGCTTTACTGTTTTTTTTTTTTTTTTTTTTTGTTTTTTTTTTTTTATTTTTTTTTTTTTTTATATTTTTTTTAATTATTAAAAAAAAATAAACTATATTAAAAAATTACTTTATATATTATCTTAAATATTAAAAAAGCATAAAATTTTATTTATATAATTATATTTATATATATAGTTAATTATATAATTATATATAAATAAAGTTTTTTTTTTTTTTTTTTTAGTTAAAAAATAATTAACAAGGCAAAATATAATATTTATATATTTATTATTTTACTATAGCTAAAAGCTGCTCTCGGCTTTTTATTTTTTAGCTAATATTATTTAGCTAGCGCTTAGTTGTTATAGCTAGGTTATTTTTTGCTAAGTTTGCTTTTTTTTTTGCTTAGGCGTTTATTTTTTTAGTTTAAGTTCTAGCTTTTTTTTTTTTTTTTTTAGCTACTTATAGCTATGTTTTAATCTTAGTAGCGGCTCTGCTGCTAAAATATAAGCTAATAAATAAAATCTCTAGCTTGGGCTTAAGCTATTATTTTATTAATATAGCTTTAAAGGCTTTTATTTTATGCTTTTTTTTTCTTTTTTTTTTTTTTAAAAAAAAAAACTACTTATATAAATGCTATACTGCTATTAAAAAAATAAAGTTTGTTTGCTTTTTTATAGTGCGGTTTTATATTATGCTATGCTGTGCTATATTTTGCTGCCTAGTTTTTGCATGTTTTTTATATAGCTTTTATATAGCCTGCAGTTTTATTTTATATTAAAGTCGGCTATTAAAAATACTATTAAAATATACAGCCGAAAAAATTAAGGCAAGGCAAAAAAAAAAGCCTTTTCTAAGGCACTTTAGCTTTTAAAGCAATAAATTAAATAAATTATTTAGCTTTATAATAAAAAAGTAAACTTATAGCTATTATTGCTTATTTTATTTATGCTAGCGTTATTATAATATAAGTTTATAACTAAAATAAAAATAAAATATTAGTTTTATTTTTTAATATATTAAAGCGTAAAATATTTATAAAATTATATTAAGATTTTAATAATAAAATATAGGTTAAGTATTTAATAAGCTTTTTTTTTTTTAACTAAATGTATATTATTATATCGGTTTTTAAGTAAATAATAAAAGCTTAAGTTAATATTATTAATATTATTTATAAAGTTTTATTTATATAAAAAAAATAAGATTTTTATTATATTTTTAAATAGCTTAAAAAACTTTTAAGCTATAATAATTAAAATATAATAAAAACTTTTTTAATAAATAAGTCTATAATAATAAATTATATAAATATTATTATTATATAAGTTAATATTTTAACGGTTATAATAAAATATAAAGCAAGGCTAAGCTATTTAAAGGTTTAAGTTATTATATAATTAAATAAAAAAAAAGCAAATATATTAATTAATTAAATAAAAAAAACTATTTTAAGCTAAATAAATAAAATAAGTTATAAGGCTATTTATATAATATATAATATATTTATAATTATTTATTTTAAAGTAGCAAGCTTTATAATAAAGCTTTTTTTTTTAAACTATTTTTATATATAATTTTATTATATATAATATAATTAGCGCCTTTACTTTAAAAAAAAGTAGATATAAAGTAGGTTTTATTAAAGTATTGCTTATTTAAAAAATAAAAAAAATAATATGTCTGCTAAAGCTAAATATTTAATAATTTTAAGATAATCTTTGTTTATATATTATAATAAGTAATATATATTATATAAGATATAAATAAGTAAATAAGTAGGTAGATAAATAAATAGCGAGCGCGCGCTATTTCCGATAAGGTGGCACTTAATAAAGTGGGCCTTAGCAAAGTAGGCCTTAGCAAAGTAAGCTTTAGCAAAATAACGCATATATTTTATTAAACTAGTAAAGCTAAAGCATTGCCTTATATTTTATATTTTTATTAATTAATAATATATATACTTTTATAATATTCTTAATTAATTAGTTAATTTTAATATACCTTTTTAATTAGCGTATTATATAAAAGGTTTAGCTTATAACCTTTTTAAATTTTTTAAAAATAGCTAAAATATATATTTTATAAATTATAATCTTAGTTTTTTTATATAAATTTTTTTTTAAAAATATATAACCTGTATAAAAGTTTTTTAAGTTATGTTTTAAACTTAAGTAAAATCGGTAAATATATAAAATAAGTAGCGCCTAGTCCTTTATAAGGTGCATGCAAAAAACCTTAAGCTATTAAAGCTTTTATTTTTAATAAACCTTAGTAAATTATAACGCTATAACCGCACTATTTTTAACTATAATAAAAACTAAACTTTTAAAATATATTCTTATTAAAAATAGCTATAATAATTTAATAACTATTAAATATAATGCGTTAATTATATTTATTTACTATAAAATAAATGCTAAAGTATTAAAAGGCGGTTAATAAAATAAATAGCAAGTTATTTTAATAATATATTTATATAAAATATTAATGATTTTTTTTTTAATAAATATAAAAACTTATAATAAAAAATAAAATGCTTACTTTTATTTATTACTACTTATAAATAATATATATATTAATTATAAATAGTAGTTATTTTAGTTTACGTAAAAAAGCATAGTATTAATAATAATATAGCAGGTTATTAAACTAAATAGAAATAACTATATATATAATATATTTGTCGTTATTATATAATAATTAAAATTCTTATTTTATAACTATTTTAAATAATTTAATAGCAGCGCTTTAAAAAAACTTTAGCAATATTTTTAGCAATAATAACTAAGCTTAAATAAGCTTTATTATTTATTTTATATAATAAGTTATAGTAATATAATTTATTATAATTACTTAAGGTTAAAGTAATATAAATTATTTTAAGCAGTAAAAAAATTTAAACTATTAAAAAATATATACTAGATTTTTTAAGCTAAAAGAGTTTAAAGCGTTATACTTATATATAATAAGTTGTAGTAAAATATTTAATAAAAAGTTATAATTTAATTAAGCAGATAAAATAAATATTTTAACTATTAGCTAATAAAATATTATATTATTATTTTTTTTAAGCTTTTTAAAAAAGTTACTAATATAATTTATAACAAGCTATAGTAAAAAAATAAACAAATTTTAAATAATAGCAAAAAATGCTAATATTGCTTAGTTTAAAACTAATTATTTTTATAGCAATAGCAAAGCTTAAAAATCTTATAATTTATTTAGATTTTTTTTTTTATTTTATATTATTAAAAAAAAATAGCGCTTATTTATTTTTTTAAAATATTATTTATTACTGCTTATATGCTAGGTTTTCTTAACCTTTTTAAGAGCTGCTAGAAATAGTTGCAGAATATTATTTTTAGCAGTTAAATATTTAAGCAAAACTTTAAAATTAATATTTTTTTAAAACCTTTTAAAAATTAAAATATTATTAAAGAAATCTTTTTAATTTTAATAGTTTTATTTTTAACTAATTAATATAATAAACTATTATAATAGCTGCTAATAATATTATAAAAAAAACTTATATTTTATATAAAATAAATATTTATGCTATTATAGCTATTAGTTTATTAAAGGTTTTTGTTTAAGCTTTAGCTAGTAGATATTATAGTTAGCTTTTTAGCCTTATGCTTTATATTATTTTATTACTTTTAAAGTATTTAATAAACTATGTTTTAAGTATAAGCTTTTTTATTAGTAAAGGTTATAAGCGGTAAGGTCTTATAAGTTTTGTAAAGTTTTATAAAATAGCTTTTTTTTGTTTTATAAAGCTTGTTTTTTTAAAATATTTAAGTTTTTAAGTTTTGCTGCTATTTTTAAAAAATATTATCGCTATAATATATAAAAAATAAATTTAAAAATAGCTAAATTATAGTATATATAGCGCTCTTGTTTTTTTATATAAGTTATTACTTATAAAAGGGTTTAATATTTATATATAAAGTTTTTTTTTTTTTTTTTTATATAATTAATTAATAAAAAATGGGTTAAATATTTATATATAAATTTTTTTTTTTTTTTTTTTTTTTTTTTTCTTTAAAGAAAAAAAAAAAAAAAAAGCAAAAATTTTTTAAATAGCAAAGGCAAACAATAAAAAAAGCTATGCTATAATAAAAATAAAGTTTATTATATATTATAAAAAGAGCTATTAGCGCTTGCCTTTTAATTAATATTATTAAATGCTAATTGTTTATTTTAAAAAAAATAGCTTTTATAGCTTTTAATGCTTTTTTTAATATTATTAAAAGTTCGATTTTATTAAAGAAAATATAGCAACATAATAATATATAAGGTTTTTTATAATAGTAATAGTTTTTATATTAGCATTAAAAATAATTAGTAAAAAAAAAGAAAAAAAAAGGCAAAGGTTTTAAAATTATAATTAAAATTAAAAGGTTTATTTTTTTAAATAGTCTTTTAAGCTATTAAACTTGCTTTTTTAAGCAGCTTTAATTAAAGCTATATATTTAGCTTTTATTTTAAAGCAAAGTAAAATAAAGCTGGCTTTTTTTAGATCGCTAACTAAAAAAAAAAAAAAAAAAAAAAAAAAGCCAATAAAAATAAAAGCAAAGCTTTACTAGCTAAAGCGTTAGGCTATATAATATGCTTTACGCTATATTTTTTTTGCTATTTTCGCTAGTTTTTCTTTTTATAGAAAAGCTATTTTTTATTAGCTTGTTTTTAAAAATATTTTTAAAGCTGCGCAAATATTTTTTTATAATATTGCTTTAAAAAATTAAGCGTATATTTAAGCTTTTTTGCGTTTAAAAATAAGCTTAAAAAAGCGCGTTAAAAACTTTGTTAATTTAAGCCGGCAAGTCGGCTGCTAAAATTAATTAGTTAGCTATTATACCGCTTATATTAAGTTAAGCAAGCAGATTAATAAGCAGCAGTAAAATATTAACGCTATATAAATATATATTAAAGTATAATACTTTTAATATATAAAATAATATAAGCTGCTTTATTAGCGCTATAGGTAGCTGCTTAAAAAATATATATAAAAAGCTTTAGCTGTAGTTATTATATAAAAAATATTACAGCAAAATAATATAGCTAAAATAAAAAGCAGTATTATATATAAACAGCAAGCAGTAAAACAAGTTAATTTTAATGCACGCTTATAAAATATATGTTTAAAGCTATAGCAAAAAGCTTAATAAATATATTAACGCAGTAGCTAGTAGCGCGTTATAAAATAAATTAATAATATTAGTATATAAAAAGCTAAAAAAATTAATTTGTTTAAAAAAAAGCTTTAAGCAGCAATATATAAAGCTAAAAAAATTAAAGCTAGCGCTAGCAGCGCGTTTTAATATTTATATATAAAAAAACTTTATTTATTTAAAACTAAATATTATAAAAATATATAATTTAATATATATTTAGTAATAATTAAACTAGTTGCTAGAAAAAATATATATAAGCGCCTTGTTTAAAAAAAAAATAGTTTAAGCTGCTTATATATTAAAATATTAGTAAGTAAAGCTTTTAGCAGCTTAAGCAGTATTTTTATTAAAAATATTTAATATTAATTATATATATATTAATTAGTTTTAGCATTTATTAGCGTTATAATTATAATTATTAATATAATTTTTTAGCCTTTGCTGTTATATAAATATAAATAAAAAAACTATAAAAATTTTAAATAATAAAAAACTTTTAGCAAGCAGCGTTTAAATTTTAGCTTTATTAAAAGCAGCAAGCATTTAAAAATAAATATTATAAAAATATAGCAAAATAAAAAGCTTAAAATAGTTTTAAATATAATTTAGTCTGCTTTTATATAAAATAATAAATAGCGCTAACTTAAATAAGTTAAATTTAATAAAAAATAGTTTATAAGTTTTTAAAAACTTAAAGTTATATGCGTAAATAATAAACTATAACGCTAGCTTAAAAACTTAGCTTTATAGCAGCTAGGTTTTATAATATTAAATTAACGCTTATATATATTTGCGCACGCAAGCTAAATTAATTTATAAAATAGTTTTTAAAAATATATTAGTTTTTAAAAAGCTTTATGTAATATTTTATTAAAACAGCCGCAAATTATAAGCCAGCTAAAAAAAAAAAAAATAAAGCAGTTAGCAAGTATAGCTAATAAAATAAAAAATATATTATTTAAATAATATATTTAATAGCTAGACTATATTATGCTTTTATATAATAGTTTATAGCTTAAGCTTATAATATTATTATCTAGCTTTATTTAATATATAATAGCGCTATATTGCTTGCTATAGCTAAAATATTTAAATAAAAATATTATTAATATAAATAAGCTATAAAAGTATAAGCAAAACTTAGTTTATATATAAATATTTAGCGTGCTAGTTAGTTAAAAATTAATTAAATAATATATTATTATTTAATATAATAAATATAGCTAGCTTTTTAATTAGCTTAATTAGCTAAAATATAAAAGCAAATATAAGCTTATTTAGCTGTTTTATTAAAATAAAAAAAAATAAATTATATGCAATAAAATTAGCAAATAAAAATAAGCAAGCAGCTTAATAAAAAGCAAGCTTTTAAAAATTTATAGCTATAATAAAATATAATTATAATATTTAATATTTGCAGCAAATATTATAATAATGTAATATAAGCATATATAAAAATATAAACAATATATTATAAAGCTAGGCTTTATAAGCTTAAAAAATATAAAATAATAAAGCTATATTTAAAAGTAGCAGCTTGTATATTAATATATTAGCTTTGCTTTAATAATATTGTTTAATTAAGTTTAGCTTAAAAGCTAGCACTTTAAAAAATAATAAATTAAATAAAATAAAAAACTTATTAAACGTTTATAAGTGCTGCTTATATATATTATAAGCCTTAATTTAGCATAAAAAAGCCTGCTTAATTTATAAGCTACTGCTGCTGCTATATTTTTAAATTAGTTTAAGCGATTTAATATTTTAAAACTAATATTATAAATAATAATATATATAAAATTTATAAAACGCGCTTTTAAAATTATAAGCTATTTAAATAAAATATATTATTTTATATATTAATATAAATAAAAGCGTTATAATATTTACTTGGTTAATAAAGCCTAGTATATAAAAAAAGTTATAAAATATAAAATTAATTTAAATAGTATTAAAATTAAACTAATATAAATTAACTGCTAATAAATATTTAATATAAAATTTATATAAAGCTTTTTTAGCTAAGGCGCTTATAGTAATATTTTTAATATTATATTTTTGCAGCAATAAAATAAAGCAGATAAAATAGCTTAAAAAATATTAATTATATAGCTTTTTAAGCTGTTTTTAAAACGCAGCTATATATTTATATAAAATATAATAATATAAATAGCTATACTAGCTAAACTAGTAAAGCTAGCTTGCTTAAAAGTTTATAAATATTTTATATGCTTTTATTTTAACTTTTGCTTAAATAAAATAAATTAAATATTAAGTTAAAACTAAAAATAAATAAGCGTAATAAAAAGTTAGCAAAATATAATTGTTAATAAACTAGACTTGTATATTAAATAATAAATAAAACGTTTAATATTTTAAAATTAATAAAGCGTTAAAAAAAAAAAAATAAATAATATTACTTTAGCTTAGCTTAAATATATTAAACTAAATATTTTAAGTTTAATAAAGCGCTATAAAAACAAATATATAATATATATTTTAAAAAATTAAAATAATAAATATAAATAAATAAAATAAAGCAAAGTTTTTAAATAAAAAAACTATTAATAATTAAAGCTAAATAAAATAGCTATTAATATTATATTTACGCGTAATTATAAGTTATTTATAAGTTGCGCAATATTTTTTTTTTATTAATAAAAATAATAGTTTAGCTTTATTAATATCGGAAAAAATATATTAAAAAAAAATAAAAAGCGTTTAAAGCTTAGCATAAAAAGCAAAAAGATTTATAAGGTTATTACTTTTAAATAAATTAATATATTTAATAATTTTACCTTATATAATATATTTTATTATTTTTTTTATTATTAAGCTAGCTATATAAGGTGGCTTATTTAGTAAAAATAATAAGTAAATATATTTTAAAAAAACTAAAAATATTAACTAAAAAAAAAAAAAAAAAAAAAAAAAAAGCGTAAAATAATATATTATAAATATATAAAGGCAAGTATATATATAAGATTTATTAATAGACCTAGTTTTATTAAATATATAATAAAGTAAAAAACTATTAATAAAACTAGCTATAATATAAAAAAGTTAAGGCAAAAACAGCTAATATAAAAAAAAATATTTTAATAATAATAATATTTTAATTAAAAAGAAATAAAAATAAAACAAGTAATAAAAAAAAAAAAAAAAAAAAAGCTATTAAAATAGCAGTAAAGCTATCGGTAATAAAAAAAAAGCTTAAAAAAAACAAAGAAAAAAAAAAGGCTGCGCTTTTAAAAAAAGCTAAAAGTTTAATATTAGGCAAAAAGCTGCTACTATTGTTATCGCCGTTGCTGTCGCCGTCGCTGTCGCCGTCGCTGTCGCCGTCGCTGTCGCCGTTGCTGTCGCCGTCGCTGTCGCCGTCGCTGTCGCTGTCGCTGTCGCCGTCGCTGTCGCCGTCGCTGTCGCCGTCGCTGTCGCCGTCGCTGTCGCCGTCGCTGTCGCCGTCGCTATCGCTGTTGCTGCCGCTATCGCCGCTATTGCTATCGCTGTCGTTGTTGTCGTTGTTATTATTGTCGTTATTGTTGCCGGAACTAAAAGGTATAAAAAGCTAGGTAAATAATAAGATTAAAACTTATAAAAAAGCAGCAGCAGTAGAAAAAGCTTTAAATAAATTAAAACAAAAAAAAAAAAAAATAGCTAGTTAAAAAAATAAAATAGCTGCTTATAAACATAAAAAACAAGCAAGCCTGCTATTAAATATAATAATAATAAAAAAAAAAAATATTAGTCGGCAAAGTTAGCAGAATTAATAAAATTAATATAATAAATAAAGCAGTATTTTTAATTTTAATTTTATTTTTTTTTTTTGCTGCTGCTGCTGCTGCTGCTGCTAAATAAACTAGCGTAATTAAACGCGCTAAAATAAAAAAAACGTAGATTTAGCTGCTTAATTAAAAAGCTTTTTTTTAAAGTTTAGTAGCGCGCTAAGTTTAAGCCTTTTTTTGCTTGCGCTAGCTATATTTAGCATTTAATAAAAGCGCTATATTAAAAAACCTAAAAAACAGCAGGCAGGCAAAGCTTTAAAAAGCGTTAAACGCTTAAATTTAATTTAAAAAAAAAATAAATTAAACTTTAGCAAAAAGTAATAACTTTAAAAAAAAAAAAAAAAATAAAGCTATATATAATAAAAAAAAAAAAAAAAACCAAAGCTAAAGCAATAAAATAAACTAGTTTGCACTAGCTTTAAACTAGCTTTATATTAGCTTTATACTAGCTTTATACTAGCTTATTATAAGCTAATTAAAAAAAAAAAAAAAAAAATAAAAAAAAAAGAAAAAAAAAAGCAAAAAAAAAGTAAAAGCGGCTTTAGCAATAAAAAAAGCAGACAAAAAAAATTAAAAAAAAAAAAAAAGCGCAAAGTGCGCTTTTATAATATATAGCCAAGCGCAGAAAAAGCGTATATTTTAAAGATTAAGCGGCGGCAAAAAAAAAGGCAATATAGCTAAGTTTAAATATTTTATTTTATATAGCAGCGCTTAATTAGCTATAGTAAAGGCTTGGCAAAAATAACAACATAGCGCTGCATATTTTAATTAACTGCTGCTTTAAACTAAAAAGCAGCGTTAAAAATAAAAGCTAATATAAGTTAGCTGCTATTAAATATACGCAATAAAATATATACAGCGTTTTTTTTACTAAAATATATATAGTTAAAGCTTTAATATTATATTTTTATAAAAATAATATAAAATTAGCAAAATAATTTTTAAAATATTAACTAGCTAGTTATTAAATATTAAAAACTTAATATATTTTTTATATAAATAAACTATTAAATTAAACAAGCTATTTTTTAAAACTTTTATATATATATTAAAAAATCTTTTATTTTTTTTTTTATAATAATAGCTAAGCTATATAAAAAAGCTAATATATAGCTTGTTTTTTAAGCTTATAAAAACAATTTATATTTATTTATATAAAGCGTAATAAAAATTTATAATATTTTTTATATAACTTTTATTTAAAAAATATATAATTATAAAATAAAAAATAAAATGCTATTTTTAAAGTTTAAATTAACTAAAAATAAAAAAAATTTTATTATATAATTTATTTTAAACTTAGTTGCGCGATTATTTTTGCTTTAGCATAATAATATTTAAAATATAGCTAACCAATTATTAAAACTTTATAAAAAACGCTTTATAAAAAAAAACTAAATATTAAACTTTATATAAAAATAATTTAAGCTTATAATATAGTTTAACTAATAAATTAATTATTAGTAAATAATAAATAAAAATTTAACTAAATATTGCGCTTAGTTTATTTTTATATAAAAAATAATAACTAATAATAAGATTTAAAATAAAAATATATATAATTTTAATAAGATTAAGTTTATTATAAATAAAATTATATTTAACTTTATAATAATTATATTTAAACGCGTGCAAAAGCTATAAGTTATTTAATTAAATAATTAAAACTAGTTTATAGTTATTTAAGCTATTTTATTATATAGTTATATTATTTTATTTTATATTATTTTAACAAGATAAAACTATTTATTATTTTAATATAAAAATATTAAATTATTAAACAATTAAAAAGTTAGCATAATTAAAAATAGTTAAACAATTAATAAATAAGGCTTAAATTAAATTAAATATTTTAATTAATATATATAAGCTTATATAAAAGGTTATTATTGCTTTTTTATTTTTAATAGCTATAAAAGCTATTATTTATATAAATTTAAGTTATATTATAAAGAATATAATATTATTATTTTTTATATGCTTTTTTATTTTTTTTATTATTTTTAGCTTTTTAATATTAGGTGTTTTAGTTTTTTAAAACGGTTATATAGCAAGTAAATTAAATATTTAATACGGGCGTATATTATATATATTAAAAAAAAAGATTTTTTAACCGCGTTTTTTTATGTGTTTAATAAAGTAATAATTTTAAATAACGCATAAAAAAGGTTTAAAAAAGCAGGCTTATTATTATATAACCTAGATTATATTATTAATTAGCTAGATTATTATTTAATTATTTTTTAAGTCGAACTTTTATTTTTTTAACTGTTTAACTATTATATTATTTTAAGTAATTTTATAAAAGTAAATTTATTATTTTAATATATTAAAAAAAAAATTATATAATATTAAAATAGCTTTTTAACTTTTATTATTTAAAAGCTAGGCTAAATAATATAAAATATAATAAATATTATATATTGTTTTATATTATTAAAAAAAAAAGTCGTAACTTTTTAAAAAGTAAATTATTAGCTTAGCTGCTATTATTATATAAAAAAAACTCGATTATAAAAAAAAGGGTTTTTTATTATAAAAAAGGCAAAAAAGTTATAAGCTGCAAGAGATTTTTATATATAAAAAAAAAAAAAAAACCGTCGAAATAATTATTATATAAAAAAGAAAAAAGGCCTGCGCAAAATATTATAAAATTTATAGCAAACCTAATTATAATATTTAAACTTATAAAAATAATATAAAAACGTTTAATAAATTAAATTTTAAATAATAAATAATAATTATATAAATAGTTATTAAATTATAATTATATATATATATAAAGGTTTTAAAAAGTAGCTTATTTAATTAAGTAGTTTATTTATATAAAAAATGCGTTAAATCTTTAAATATACTAGTATATTTGCATAAAAGGCAATATTGCAAATAGTTATATTAGCGCGCGCAAAAAAAAAATAAGCTTAAAACTAAATTAATATTATATCTGCTTTTTAGCTTTAGCTTAAGCAAAGCTTATAAGGTGCTAAGTAAAAACAGCAGATAAGCAAGCCTAGCAAAAGGCTAAAAGTATATAACTATTTTTAAATTGTTTTTGTTTTTTAAATAGCATGTATAACGTTTAGTGCTTTTAAATAGTAGAGGCTTTAAAAGAAAAAAAAAAAAAAAAAGAAAAAAAAAAAAAAGTAAGTAAACTATATTATTTTAGCCAAGTTTAAATAAGCCGAGCTAAATATTCCAAGTTTTATAAAGCACGGCGTTGCTTAAAGTATAATATATATTTTACGAGATAAAAGTTATAAACGTAAATAAATAAAATAGCTAAAAAAAAGCTAGGTAAAAAAAGCTAATAAAAAATAAAGCTATATTATATAGCTGTTAATATTATACTATTTATTATATAATAAAGATATTATTTTAGCAAGCGCAATAAATATTTTTTATAGATTAGTAAAAAAGTGCTAGCTTTTTTACTGCTAAAAAAAAATATTATAATAAAGTATAAAAGATATTTTAAAGCATATATAAAATAATAGCATATTTATTAAATCTACTTTTATTATAATATTAATATTAAATAGCTAAAAAAAATAATATTATTTATATATAAAAAATAAATAAAATAAATAGCTATATATATTAATTTAT